>MNCI01015405.1:351080-375149 GCA_015680685.1 Gnetum montanum
CCTCTCATGAATGGATACATACATAATTATAGAGATCCAAAATGCTAGGAAGCTTTCTATTTGTCTTCCTAGATGTTTCCCACAAAAATCTAGAGTCTTTTAGATGTTTCCCAATCAAAATTCCATGTTAGAGTTTTTCTCCTTATAGCCTGGGACATCTCTTACTTTGTTGGGATGTCTACTACATAAATCTAGCTCTCATACTGGATGTCTACTACTTTTCTGGGACATCCCATCTAGTCCTAGGACATCTCAATTACTAGTGAGATGTCTTAGTTGAAACATTGCAATTTCTAGTGAGACATCCCACCTATAGGTACCAAATAAGAAATTGTTTTTTTCTTCATGTATGGAACCTTTGGATGCCTTCCAACAAGTCCCCATGGATCCTAGAATCCCATAGACTTATCAAAATGAGTTCAAAACACCCTGATACATGCCAAAATATCTAAGAACCATCATAAAAAAATCAAAATAAGAAGACATACAAAAATAGGATACACTTCTTCAAGTCTTCTACAAGCACAAAACCTATAAAAACAACTTATAGGACAAGCACAAGGAAATTGGGAGAGGTGTTCCTACACCAACTCTCCCACCCTTTAAAAAGTGAACTCATGTGAATAAGGGAGTAGGGGTAGAAGTAATCCCCCACTTAACAAGTTTGGACTCATGGATCCATACAACATCATCAACAGATTGATCCTTCCAATGGATCTAATATTCATGCCTCTTAGCTCCCTGAATGTTAGAAGCATCCCTCCACTTGAGTATGATTGTCTTCCTCTTTATTGAAGGCTTGGATTAATCAATAGCCCCCTTCAACTCATTGATGCTACCCTATATGGTCTTCTCATCAACAAGTCCATTATAGTATACAAGATCTAAAACATTAAACACATAATACATAACAACAATGTTTGGTAAATCAATCTCAAAGGCATTATCATTAATCTTAGCCTTGATTTTGAAAGGTACCATCTCCTTATCTTTCAATTTGGAGAAGTTAACACCTCTCAATCTCTTCTTCTTCAAGTGCATCCAAAGTAAGTCACTAATAAAATAATTAGGCTTCCACTTATCCTAATTCCTCTTGAGAACTCTCTCTTCAACCTTCTTTTTAAGATTTGATTTTACTTATGCATGAAAATCCCTCATGTCTTACACAAAATTAGCACTAAGTTGAGCTTCATCATCAAAGCTCTTTAAAGTGTCCGCCATCTTTGGACAAAATCCATAGTTTATCTTAAATGGGCTTTTGCCAATAGAAACATGAAAATAATTATTATACGAAAACCCAGCATGATACAACAAGTTTTCCCACCTATTTAGTTGTCCATCACATAAACATCTCAATATGTTTAGCAAGGATTTAGTTTCCACCTCCACTTGGCCATTAGATTGTGGATGATATGCACTATAAAAATTTAACTTAATTCCTAAAATCTTCCAAAGGGATCTTTAAAAATGACTTGTGAACTTGTAGTCTCTGTCACTAACAATATCCAAAGGAAGACCATGCAACTTCACAACATGCTAAAAAAATAAATTTGCCACATCAGAAGCATCACTCATCTTGCATGGAATAAAATGTGTAATCTTAGAGAACCTATTCACAACCATAAAAATTGCATCATTCCCACTCTTGGTCTTTGGAATAACACTCACAAAGTCCATTGACACACTTTCCCATGGATCTTTGGGAATTGGCAAAAGCATATAGTATCCATCCATACCTTTACCTCCTTTAAACTTCTAACATGTCAAGCACTCCTTCACAAATTTGGAAACTTCTGTTGCCATACCAGGCCAAAAATAGTGCCTACTCATAAGTTCCAATATTATATCCCTACCCATGTAACTTGCCATGCCACTACAATGCTTTTCAAACAAAATATTTTTCCTAAAATCACAATTAGAAACACATACCCTTCCACTCTTAAATAACAGTTCATCTTGAATATGATAGTTCCTCCACTGATCTATTCTATTCATCAATGGCTCTTTGAGGCTCCTCCAAACATACCCAAAATGAACATCATGCTCATACAAAGAAGCAAAATCATCCATACTTTCCGCATGAGGTATTCCGAAAGTTACAAAATGCACCTTGGATAATGCATTAGCCACCACATTGGCTTTCTCACTTCTGTATTTCAACACAAAATTGAACTCTTGTAATTTTGAAATCCACTTTATGTGCTTTGTACTCAACTTCTTTTGTGAGTTTAGAAACTGAAATGCTTTTTGGTCCATCATCAAAGTAAATTCCTTGGGAAGTAAGTAATGCCTCTAATGCTTGATTGCTTGAAGAATAGTGTACAACTCATTCTCATATATGCTATTTTTTTGTCTTGACTCATTAAATGTTTCAAAAAATAAAGTAATAGCTCCACCCTCTTGTGAAATTACCCCACCAAAGGGAAGTCCACTTGCATCTATCTCCACCTAAAAAAGCTTATGAAAATCAAGAATTGTAAGCATTGGTTCACTGGTAATCTTTGCTTTCAACAAGTCAAGGCTCCCTTAGGTGTCATTATTCCCCCTAAATTCCTTATTTTTCCTTAACAAAGCAAACATAGACCATGAAACACCATTAAGAGTTTTTATGACTCATTTATAAAAACCTGCTCAACCAAGAAATGATCTTGCCTTCCCAACATTCTTAGAAGTTGGTTAATCCCTTATAGCCTTCACCTTTGTAGCTTCAATTTTAATTTGATTTTAAAAACCAAATGATCCAAATATATGATTTTCCTCTTGAAAAAATGACTTTTCTTCACATTGACCACCAACTGTGCCTCCTCCAACTTAAGGCACATCATCCTCAAGTGATCCAAGTACTCTTCATCATTAAAGCTATACACCAAAATATTGTCAAAAAAGACAATACAAGACCTACCAATCAAGTCCTTCAATACATCATGCATCAACCTCATGAATGTAGAAGGTGCATTTGTAAGCCCAAATGGCATCACCAACCATTCAAAAAATCCATATAGTAGTTTGAAAGCTATCTTCCACTCATCACTAGGCATGATTCTAATTTTATGGTACCCACTTTTCAAATTAATTTTGATAAAAATTTCAACATTCATAAGAACATCAAGGATGTCATCCATCATTTGAATAGGAAGCCTATACCTCAATGTATCTTGTTCACTACTCTAGAATCAATGCACATAATCCATTCATCATTGTCCTTCTTTGGCACTAATACCACTAGAATTGCACAAAGAGAAATGGAATCCCTCACAAAGTCATTTGCAAGAAACCCCTCTACTTTCCTTTGCAATTTAGCCCTCTGATTTGGTGTCATCTAGTAAACTCTCTAGTTTGAAATGGTAGCACTAGGAATGAAGTCTATCTAATGTTGTATGCTCCTCATTAGTGGTAGTCCATCCAATTTTCCCTTGAACACCTTGGAAAATTTTTCCTTCAAGCCTAGCTCATTTGTAAGAAGTTCAACTTGCACATCATCATGATTAGTAGTAACTATTGTGATAATAATAAAACCAAATCAATTTCATCATATTCCTTAATATATTTCCTCTCTCCTAAAAGGATTAAGAAAGCATTAAGTAAGCTTTTCTGCCTCACTTGTTTAGTTGTCATAGGAATCAAATCATGGATTCTATCAAGTCTAGCAACACTCCACACATTTCTTGCTCCATCAAACTAAGCACCATTGTCAAAATTCCAAGGTCTATAAAGAATAACATTAGCACAATCTATTAAAATCACATCATACTTCATAACATCATGAAAACTTTCAACTTTAAATTTCAAAGTACATTGTTCCCTCACTTGTTGGGAAAAATATTTAGACAACCAATGCACCTTATAAGGTCTATAGTAAGGATTAGTTACCAAAGCTAATCTTGCAATTTCCCTAAAAGAAATAACATTTTCTTGGGCTCCCCCATCAATCAAAACATGAATCCATTCCTGACTAAGCAAACAACTAGCTCCAATCTAAAACAAAAATTTCCTATCAAGATGATCTCCTCTATTTACATTCCCCATGAATGTAAAAGAATTTAATTTAGAAACATCCTCAATTTTTAGAGCATTAGGATTACCTCTCTGAAGAGATTCACTTAATGTCTCCTCTACCTTCATGGTTTTCACATCTTTTCCCTTGGCTATCTTGTGAAGTGAACATTTTCATTACTTGTGTTCCCGTTATCCACATTTGAAGCATTGTAGTTTTGATGAGCTACTTCCTTGACCCTTATCTCCCTTACCTTGGTTCTTCTTAGCCTTACCCTTCTCATCACCTCTTTCAATCTTCTTGTCTTGGTTTTCCTCCTTGTCTTTAGATTTGGATTTGTATCCATCATTAGATATATATCCCTTCTCCTTCCATTTAAAAGTTTATTTGCTTCTATTTCCAAATCCTCCTAATTTCTTCTCATCGTTGAGTGCCAAATCATAAGCCTCATCATGAGTTTATGGCTCATAAAAGGATAACTCTTGTTGGTACACCATTTTCAAACATCCTAAAAAGATTGAAGATTGTTCATACTTCTTCTAATTTACCTTATCTTGATGAAATAGATCATAAAATCATATGTAAAATTCTTTAACATTCTTGTTACCTTACCTTGGAAATTTTAACTTTATAATGATTTCTTATCTCTAATGAAACTGTTTCAATTTTATTTTCAATCTATATTTCATTAGATCCCAATCTCTATAGATTGACCATTTCATCGTTCATAATCCTAGGATTCCTTTTTCCACCAAGTAGAGACCATACCTTCTAATCTGGACTCAACAATAAGTACCCTCAAGTTATTTAGTACCTCTTTTAACTAAAAATGATTCTTAGGTGCCTTTATCCAACTTGCAAAATCATTGGTGCCATCTATGCCATTAAAAGTCTTCAACTCCATGTATGAATGTCCACTACTGGGATTACCAACTGTTATGCAACTAAGTGAACTAAACAATAATGTTGCTGGGATTACCAAGTGAATATGTGTGTATGCTTCAAACTAGTCATGCTCATTTCACCGATTAATTAACGTGCATGGAAATGTAAATGTTAACTAAGTACATAGAAAATAAATTGCATTGAAAATAAATCTATTCTAAGTCAAAGTCCTACAATAAATAAGAATCAATTGAAAACACCATAAAATTTTGGCTAGCACTTTCAGACAGAAAATAGAGCTAAGTCATGATGATCCCCAGCATGACCAAGCTCTAGAGCATCAAAACAGCATCGAATGGAGTATAATTGAAAAGGAAAAAGTTCCTCAGGACCCACAAGTGACTACATCAGCATCTGGCATCAAGAATTTCAAGTTTTGGGTTCAAAATACTTGGTTTTGACCAAGTATACTCTGTTCACGTTGGGTTGTACGCTGGCTAGCATACAGACCAGCGTATGACAACTTTTGGGCCCCAAAAATGACTCAAAACATGCCAAAATTGAGTGTCTGGACCCCCCATGACCTTCCCCAAGGTCCCCAGCAGCTCCTAGCCTCTTGAAAATTCAATGTTGGGTCCTAGATGATGCAATTTCATGTGTATACGCTAGGCACACCTTGGTATACGCTGGCCAGCGTATACCATCAAAAAGGGCCCAAAACAGGAATCACAGAGCAATATTTTCACATCAAATCAACTCCTGGAGGTAGGAAAACTATTCAGCATCATCACTGGATCCTGAAGATCAAGTTTTGACCTTGAAATGATGCATTTGCATGTGTATATCCTGGGTACACCTTGCTATACGCTGGCTAGGGTATAGCCCAGCGTCAACCACACAAAGTCCTCCAAAATAGCACCAGATCAGGGCAAAATCAGCTCAAATTTTACATACAGCACCCTTAGTACATGAGCCATGCAAATCTACAATCAAAATTGACTTTGGAGGTCAAAATTTGGTCCAAAATACATCATTTATGGTCCATATGTTGTCCAGCGTATGGAGCGTATACGCCAGCGTACACACGCTAGACACCCAATCTCATACACTAAACACTGTACGCAAATTCCAACACACACCAGAGTAATTCAAGATATGCTGAGGTCAAAAAATAGTAGGCCAGAGCATGGATCCAAAAGCCAGAGACATCATTCTTATTGTAACATACAAATTCTTTTGTAAATTTTAAGTTTCTTGAGCATTCCAAGCCTATACATTGGGCGTTCATATGCCAACATGTACGCTACATGCTGTACAATTATAACATATCCTACACTTGGTCAACTCACCACCTGCCTCCTGATCCAAATTTTTCTCACCTCACAGCCACTCATCTCCTTCCAGATTCAAATCTAAAGCCCAAGATCTTATAAAAACCCTGATTTTTCACTAGATCAAGGGTTGGAAATTTTTACAAATGGACACAAAAACTGAATCTGGTACACTTAGCAAATCTAGACATCAACCTCTATATGCTAGGCATCAAACCTAGATGTTGCATTTCCCTGCAACCCAAAACCTGCATCTTCCAACACCCGTCATCACCCACCGGGGCTAAACGTCCACCTTGTGATCAATCCACAACTGCGTTCTTATCAATGCACACTGTAATTTTTTTTCAATACAAAACAATTTACATTTTGCCCAGATTTATTGTAGTTTTCTTTGTTTTTCCAATTTATGTTTATATTCCTGTTTATGTTATTATGCATGTTTACATTACGGTTTACGTTTAATGTGCATTGTTCACGTATAACCCAACGCATTGCAAAGTGCGTACGTTGGGGAAGTCCTCGTTTGATCCGCATGCAGACCATTCAAGGCACTCTACCTTCATCCATTCCAGCTTACCCTCAAGTGAAGGTAGGGTCTTCTATATTTTTTCCGAGGATCTCCCAGTGTTTATTTCATTCCAACCTTGCACTGACAATTTCAGATGGTATAGGAAATGGCGCTAGAAGGAGGACCATTTTTCTCCTAGATCTACGTCTTGCTATCCCAAATCTACACTCTGTGACTGTAGATCTACGCCTCGTTCCACTAGATCTAGGCTCAAACATTACAGATCTACATTTTTCTCTCTCAGATCTACGCTCTGTGACTGCAAATCCACACCCTATGACTTCAGATCCACATCCCGTTCCACTAGATCTACACTCAAACATTGCAGATCTGCATTTTTCTCTCCCATATCTGTGCTCTGTGACTGCAGATCTGTACCCTATGACTTCAGATCTATGTCCGGTTCCACTAGATCTACACTCAAACATTGCAGATCTGCATTTTTCTCTCTCAGATCTATGCTCTGTGACTGTAGATCCACACTCTGTGACTACAGATCTATGTCCTGTTCCACTAGATCTATGTTCAAACATTGCATATCTGCATTTTTCTCTCTCAGATCTACACTCTGTGATTGCAGATCTGCACCCTGTGACTGCAAATTTATGTCCCGTTCTACTAGATCTATGCTCAAACATTGTAGATCTACATTTTGCTCTCTCAGATCTATGCCACATCAAGCATTCATACATTGTTCACCTGTATACGCTACATCTTTACTATTTTGTTTTGGCCAAAGTTTCAATTTTTATGGTATATGTTGTAGCTCACCTCCCCTGTTGGCGTTTACACTTGCATTATATCCTGTTTATCATCTGCATACGCTGTGCACAGTTGGTGTACGCTGTGACCCCTGCTCATATGCTGCCACCACTGTGTATATGCTGAGTGTAGTGTATACGCTACTACCTATATGTAGTTCCAATACTTAGCCAAATTTTCTCCCATTTACACTATATACGCTGGATACTTAGAAAAAAATTTTCAATGTTCACACGCTGGACAGTTACTCACGCTGCAGTTAGGCACACTGCACATACTACAGTTCAGCCACATTGCACACACTGCACACTTAGCCTGAAAAACACTCAACACTTATTAGCCAGCCCATAAGCTTCCCCATCACACATCACCATGGGGTCATCTCAGAACTTTAATACACACATCTTCATAATCCTCACATAGGAATAGTAAAACTTTATCTATATGAAGATTCAGGCCAACCTTCCCCTTGACACCATAGAATAAGAGGCAAAGTGAAACTTTAAGTGCATATACATGGGAGGTCATGAATTCGTCCCCTCTGTATATGACATCATCCCTCTTTCTGAGCCTCACCACCAACTCATCACTCATCTCCTTCTGGAAAGGAGCCAAAACACATGGCAATCCACTGAGGAGCCCCAAAACCAACATGATGTAGATGACTTTGAGGCACAATCTGAACCTAAGGATTCATACCACATCCTCAGTCCCCATGCCTACGTGAGCCCATCATTCCACCCTCGCATGGGATAGATAGCCACTCACCAAGTGTCAATGAGCACACAAGCACCGGTATCCCAACAGAGATTACCCATGCCCATCTCCACCCAGTACATACCACACATGCAAAAACATGGAGCCCCTTTCATCACCTCACCTCCGCACATCCAGGGTGTCACTTCACAGTTTGTGGCTAGGCAAGGAACCATACCCCTTGTTCAACAACCCACTCACTTCAACGTGTCACACCCCGTAACCATAACTCTAAACATTGCTCCACAGCAGAAACTGACAACACAATTGTACCGCCTGAAATCGTCGGTGCCGGGCTAGAACATTATGGGCACCGAAAGATTCATAGACAAGCACAACAGACCCTGCCTCTGCTTGAGGGCAAGCTGGAAAAGGATGAAGGTAGAGTTCCTTGGATGGTCCGCACATGGATCAAACCAAGACTTCCCTAACATTTGCCGCTACAACATGTTGGGTTATATGTAAACAGCAACTAAATGTAAACTAGTACGAAATGTACAAAAAATGTAAACGTGCGTAAACATAGAAAATGATGTAAACTGTAACGAAAGTTGGCCAAATGTATCAAATGTATTGAAAAAGAGTGTGTACAAAGCACTGGTCTATACGCAATTGTGGATCTACACAAGGCGAACGTATAGCCCCGGTTGATAAGGATGGGTGATGACAACTACTGGCAATTTCTGCAGGCACAGTATGAATGTTGTATGCTCAGTGTGTAGGATGTATGCCCAGTGTGTGAGATCTATGCTCCCATGCTCTATGTGTGAAAATGACCCACTTTTCAAACCCCCCCCCCCCCCTAAACCTCGATTTAGTCAAAAATTAGGATTTTTATATGATCTTAGAGCGTGGAATTCAAATATGGAATGGGATGATTGGCTATGGTAGGCAAAATTTACAGATCTCGTGATAGGTGGGGCATTGACCGGTGTGAAAGAATAAAATTTTACAAGTGTACAACGTGAACACTGTCCAATTCACACGCTGGGCATGCAGATCCTCAACGTGTGACCTTTCATGCCCACAAAAAATGAATGAATGATAGTTGTACAACATATTTCATGGTTCTAGCCTATAGATCTGAGCTCTAGCATCCTGTTTCTAGCTTTAGCATGTCATTCTAAGCTTCGAGGTGTCCTGGCATGTCCATAGAGCTTCCAGCGTGTGAGTTTGGGCATCTGGCGTGTTTCTGTACCCTCATACGTTGGGCGTATACGCTCCATATGCTAGATAATAGGTGGTCAAGAGGGAAATATTTTGACCTACATTTTGATGTCTGAAGCTGATTTTGACCATGGATCTAGATGCCTAATGTCCTAAGGATACATGTTGCACCTCTATGTTTTTGAATCACTTCAGCAAATTCTTAGTCAAATCACAGTATGGTTGTAAGTGTTGCACTTTGCATGTGTAAACGTCTGTGACTTGATTTAGAACTAACTGTGAGTCACCTCTAACTACGAGTCGGGTGATGTCTGAAGCTAGTGCTGCCATGAGACCTCTAAGGAGACCTTCGTACTCTTTTACGTTGTTGGTACAATGAAAGTTGAAATGATAAGCAAAGGGTCAGATCTCCCCGGAGAGATAGGTGATGACGGCGGCAGCACTTCCCCCTCGAGAGGTGGATGCTCCATCAAAATTCAAAATGGCATCATAGTCATCGGGCACTATGTCTATTGCACTCACATTTTCATCAAGGAACTCTGGCTCTATCGTTGCTTGATCATGCGTTGGTGATACAGTTATTTGATTTGCTATAGCTTAACCCTTAACTGATGACTACGCTATGTAGTGTAGGTCAAACTCAGCTATCATGGCTTTCCAGCGAGCTATCTTACTTGATTTGTAAATGTTGCCTATGATAGCTCTGAGCACATTATCCTTATAGATTATATTGACTTGGTTGCGGAAGAGGTAATGTCGCCATTTCTTTAAGGAAAAGATATGGGCTAAACACGACCTCTCCACCTCATTGTACTTTTCCTCATAGGCTACTAATGCATGGCTTAGATAATAAACAGGGACTTCAGTTCCATCTTCTTGTTTCTGGCAAAGCATAGATGCGATGGATGAATCCGAAGTGGCCAAGTAGATATAGAATGGTTTGTTGTTCTGAGGCGGATAGACCGTTGATAGTTGAACAAGTGCCATTTTAATGTTGTCAAATTCTTCCTGGCACTGTGAAGTCCATTCAAAATGGACATTCTTGTGTAGCAAGTGGTTCATAGGTTTCAACTTGTCCATTAGTTTTTTTATGAAACGTCTAATGAACTGTAATCTACCTTGTAGACCTTAGAGTTCGGTAAGGTTGCTTGGTGGTTTCAAGTTGGTGATTTAGAACTAACTGTGAGTCACCTCTGACTATGAGTCGAGTGATGTCTAAAGCTAGTGTTGCCATGAGACCTCTAAGGAGGCCTTCGTACTCTACTACGTTGTTGGTATAGTGAAAGTTGAAACGATAAGCAAATGGTCGGATCTCCCCAGAGGGATACGTGATGACGGTGGCAGCACTTCCCCCTCGAGAGGTGGATGCTCCATCAAAATTCAAAATGGCATCATAGTCATCGAGCACTATGTCTATTGCACTCACATTTTCATCAGGGAACTCTGGCTCTATCGTTGCTTGATCATGCGTTGGTGATGCAGTCATTTGATTTGTTATAGCTTAATCCTTAACTGATGACTACGCTATGTAGTGTAGGTCAAACTCAGCTATCATGGTTTTCCAACAAGCTATCTTACTTGATTTGTAAATGTTTCCTGTGATAGCTTTGAGCACATTATCCTTACAGATTATATTGACTTGGTTGCGGAAGAGGTAATGTCACCATTTCTTTAAGGAAAAGATAAGGGCTAAATAAGACCTCTCCACCTCATTGTACTTTTGCTCATAGGCTACTAATGCATGGCTTAGATAATAAACAGGGACTTCAGTTCCATCTTCTCGTTTCTGGCAAAGCATAGACGTGATAAATAAATCCGAAGTGGCTAGGTAGATATAGAATGGTTTGTTGTTCTGAGGCGGATAGACCATTGATAGTTGAACAAGTGTCGTTTTAATGTTGTCAAATTCTTCCTGGCACTGTGAAGTCCATTCAAAATGGACGTTCTTATGTAGCAAGTGGTTCATAGATTTCAACTTGTCCATTAGTTTTTTTATGAAACGTCTAATGAACTGTAATCTACCTTGTAGACCTCAGAGTTCGGTAAGGTTGCTTGGTGGTTTCAAGTTGGTGATAGCCTTAACCTTGTCCGGATCTACTTGTATTCCTGTTTCTGATACTACGAAGCCTAGCATCTTGCCCGTTTTTACCCCAAAGACACATTTTTTTGGGTTGAGCCTAAGTTCATATTTTAGACAATGTTTTAAAACCAAATCTAAGTCTTGTATGTGCTACTCTGGTGTTTTTGATTTAACTGTGATGTCATCCACATAATCATTGAGCGAATGAAGTATGTAATCGCTAAAAATGAATTTCATTGCTCTCTGATATGTGGCACCAGTGTTCTTCAAGCCGAATGGCATCATTGTATAGCAAAAGGTACCCCACGGTGTCATGAAGGTCGTCCTGAGCTGATGTTCCGGGTTGATCCATATCTGGTTATATCCCGAAAAGCCATCCATAAAAGACAACAGAGCATGCCCTGCAGTTGAGTCAACAAGTTGATCAATGCTTGGTAGTGGGAAGTCATCCTTTATGATTGCGATGTTGAGATCCTGTAAGTCTATGCATAAGCAAATGCTTCCGTTCTTCTTGGGGACTATAACCATGTTAGACACCCAATCAGCGTAGTCGGTAGCCTCAATGAAACCAACTTGATAAAGCTTAGTGATCTCATTGCAAACTACCAATGCTACCTCAGGTTTGACCTTGCGTGTTTTCTGTTTCACTGGTCTTAACTTGGAATCGAGTATAATGTTTTGTTGAACAATGCAAGGATCTAGTCCAAGCATGTCATTGTAAGACCAAGCAAATGCTTTCATGTTGCCTCGAAGCACATGTTCTATGTCCTTGACAAGTTGAGTTTGTAATAGTGTGCTTAATTTTAATACCTTAACATCACCGTTAGGCATAGTTATGGGGGTTTCAGCTAAAGGATCTTCAATGATGCTATCAGCTTCTATGTCCAGAGATTTTGTCATACCTTCATAGCTGTCTAATGTTTGTTGCATTGAGGCTACAAATGTGTCGCTTGTTGATGGACCTAAGTTGATATAATTTATGTTGATTTCTCTTGTGATCTTTCCATATGGTCCATCGATGGTCAATGGTGTAAATAGATGCTTGCAATCCATCGCGCTTGCTCCTGCCAATAAACAGGGAGCAAAGTAAGCTAGGGGGGTTGTTATGCTTTCCAGGCAATGTAAATCATATGTACGTTTAACAGTGACTAAGGTATGAGATGGTAGTTTATCATTGTACCTGGACGCATGGTAGTTTAACAGTGGTTTACGCTAAGTAAAACTGTAGATTATCTAGGACATATAAAAGGAAAACTATAAAACTATGTAGAACTAAACATTTCATCCTTATTCCAGCATAAACCAAACATTGACAACGTAAAACCATCAAAACTGTAGCGTAAAACAGAGGGAGACAGAGGGCAGCATGAGCCCAAGGACTGCAGGTCAGCATAAACCCAAGGATTGGACCCAAAGAGCAATGTAAACCCAAAAGATTGAACCGAAAGACCCAGCGTAAATCCAAAACCCCAATGTGAAGCTAAGGAATAGAGGCCAAGACTTCAGTGTAAATCCTAGGTCAGGGTCAGCATGCATCAAAAGCTCCAACATGAATAGGTCCATGGTAGCGTAAACCACCATTTCCACAACGTTGGACCATCTATTTTCCAGATCTACGACAACACAGATCAGATCCAGAGTATGCGGCACCAGATCTGGGATCTCCAAGCCCTAATCTGCAATATTTCAGAACAGATCTGTAGCATGCGTGAGTGGATCTGCGTAGATCTAAGCGTCAACATTCAGATCTACTTGAAACCCTCAGATTTGGGCTACAACGTGCAAGATTTTCGGTAACCAACGTCACCAGCGTTCGGGCAAGATGGACAAGGGAAAACAAGTAATGGGCAAGGAGAAGAAGGAGGCATCCCTAACCTTCGCTACGGAGAGTGAGGAAACGCTTTGAAACCTTCCCCAACCTATGATCCCTTCATGGCATGGATCCTTATGCCAGTTAGCATCTGATCCATAGATCTAGATCTTTTTTTTGCTATTTTTATCAATTATTGTCCAGTTTTCTACTGTCAGCGTATATGTTTTTCCTGGTAAATTTAGTCAACGTATGGGATCTTTGGCCAATGTAGAGGTTGTGAAGCTAGCATGCAGGCCATGATCCCAGCATGTAAACTGCAAAAATTTTTAGTTCATGCAGTGTATATGTACTTTTTTTGGCAAATTTTTGCTTAAGTTTCTGTGTCAGCATGAAAGGTCTGGCTAGTACGCTCAGCGTGAACCTAACATGCCCAGCGTATAGAGGGCTATACGCCTAGCGTGTGGTCTTCACACGCCCAGTGTGTAAGAAGGTCACACACTCAGCGTATAGCCAAAAACCCTTTAAAAAATTCTAAGTGTGAGAAGGTCACACGCTCAGCATGTGGACAAAAAACCCAAAAATTTTTCAAGTGTTGCCACAGTGTAAACCTTGAATTTTTTGAAATTTTTCATATATTTCCTAGCTATTAAACTAATGTCCAAAACTGAAATTTTCTAAGTGTTATGTGTGTAATGCAAATGAACCCTTTGCTGAGTGTTGAATATGAACTGTAAGATGTGGAGTCAAAATTTCCTAATGTTGAATAATGTAAACTGAAATGTCATATGTATCCACTAGGGTATGCAAACGGAATGTTCTTGTTAACAAATTTTGGCAGTTTAAGGCCATACCGAGAGGTTGTTTTATGTGTATGATGTACTTACTTTGATCTTTGACTTCATGTAGGGGTCTTAAACCTTTTCTATTAGTCTTCAAGCTTGTTGGAGTGTTAGCGTGGTTTGGGGCCATTGATCTGGATGTACATGCACCTGATATGATGATTGGTCGAGACGGGTGGTGGTTTAGACTAGGTGCTAATGAATTCCTTGCCTTCATCTTGCAAGGGTTCAGTGTGGCTATATGGTCTCATTTAAGTGATAAACTCACCCGAAGTGTACTTGAGACCATACAGCCAGGATCAGCTAATGGCGTTTTAGCCTTTGTGACTGATATAGACGAGGGGTTGTTTAAAGTTGGAGATGGTCCTGCTAAAGGGCCTAGGTCCATTCATCCATTGACACGTGTGTGGAACATATCCACATGTAGCCATTACAACGTTAATAGCACTTTGTTCCTCGTTTCCCATGCACACACCTTGTTCCAAAATCCTCCTAGAACAGCTTATAGGGTGGCAAGGTAAGGGTGTTCAATTTATCTTTATTTGTTTCCTAGTGCTATATATTTGCTCATGTTTGAACCTTATGTTCTTGTAGACCTCAGCTCGATGAAGAGGGAGTATATCAAAGTGATGATGGACTTGCACTTGCTTGTACAGCCTTGGAGGCTTTCATGGCATGTCCAACTTTACGGGGTGCCATGTTGGCTCAAACCAAGGGGGCGATCGTCCATTACCACAAGTGATACTCGAAGGCCTTTGCACGTTGTGAGGCTCGGGGATGGCTACATGTGGATTGGTCTCAAAATGGTCCAGTTTTCCACGCGATGTTGATCTAGCTCCAAGTTCATCTAATCCATCGGCCAGCAGTAAGTGATGATGTTTTGATGCCTTTCGTTTGTTTTATTACCTCATCGATTGTTGTGAGACTGATTTCCTATTTGCTTGTATACACAGTGGATGTTACTCCTGGTGGAGTTACGATCACCACAAGCCGTACCGAGGGTACTTTGGCTATGAAGTTTGGAGAAATCGAAGGTGCACAACGATGGTTGAATGATGAGGCATCGCCACAAGTCATTGGTTGCTTGCATGATGCTGGACTTATGGATTTGTTTACCACTCTGAACCATAACATCCCTGTGACCAAGATGGTTGCTATTGTTGATTCATTTAATGCAGCTGTTACTTACTATAGCACTCATATTCACGGGGTAAAATTAGTTTTCCGTCTGATGGCAGAGTTCTTTTCAGACCTCTTTGGTGTGCCGATAGATGGGACAAGAGTAACATTTGATAGGGCTCAAAAGGAAAGTCATATTGTTCAAGAGCTGGAGGAATGGTTGGGTGTTATGAAGGGATCTAAAGGATTCCCTATGCAGGGAAGATCCAAAGTGGCGGAAGTGAATGAACTGTACCCTTTGTTCAGAGCATGGGTTTTTCCCAAGTCTCTATCACAAGTTAAGACTCTTGGCGTAGAGCCTGTGCATATCATGTGCACGATTCTAGAGACTGGGATGCGCTACAACTGGGCACAGTTCTTGCTTTTAGGTTTCCATAGGGAGATAGTGTGGTTACATACAAACATAAAGGCACAATCCCATTTCACTTTCATATTCTTTGTTGGTTATCTACGCTGACTAGCTGAATTTCTAGTTGTTTGTGTGGATAACGAGTACATGTTGAGGGATCGTGGCCAGTTGTCTGGCCTGTGGATATGCCACTTGTTTGAAATTATGATGTCTCAGGATGTCCTCGAAGGTGTAGATGAATCAGCTTCCATCACGATAGGGGACACACTTGGTTATTCCATCCATACGCATGACAGCATAGGGTTGGAGCCAAGTAGTGTACCCTACACTGTTAGAAGAGCCGATCGGGTTATGAAGGAGGAAATCGGGAAGGGTAAGTCCAAGATTGAGAGACCTAAGCACCCTAATGAAAGTGCTCCATCAGCTGAACAACCGATGATAAAGCGTATCAGGTTTAAGCTTTCGAAACGTGGTAAGCACATTTGAGTCATTTTGTTTATTTTATTTTGTTATTATTTATATTGCACTAGCGTTATACAATGTGTGTTATCAGAACCAACTCCCAAATTGAGGGAAGAGCTAGCTCCGATTGCGGAAGAGGAAGAAGAAATCCTCGCCGATCAAGGTGAGGAGGAAGCGTAAGTAGAGGAGCATATGGAGGATCTCCTAGGAGATCAAGATGAAGAAGATGCCACGATGGGAGAATTTTTTGGAGGAAGGTCAAACCTTGGTGATCCACCGAATGTAGATGACCAAGAGGTGTTCGGTATGTTTTTCTATTCTTTTCTATTAGGCTTGCTTTGTTCTTGTGAATTTTTTTTAGGAGTTTGATTATTTTTCTCATTTTTTTGTTGTTGCAAGATCCTAATGTTGAATCAAGGACAACCTCTAGTGTCCGAAGGAGGGTACCAATGATGATGATACCTACAGAAGAGGCAACCCTTATTGAGGAAGAGTCTACAGATGAGCCCATCAATTGGATCAAAATGCCAAGTAAGAAAGACTTCGTTACAGGCATTGTCAACGAGGTCATTGATCGCATCCAAATGGCTCATCCTAAACTAGGTATGTACATTTCAATATGTTGATTTCATGTTCTACATCTATTTCTATTGTCCATGTTTAATATATATTACTCTTGTCTTGATAGGTGATTAGCTAAGGTGGAAACCGTCTGAAGCTACCCACATTGATGCTTTACCTGAACTCCCTTCAGAGATTGAGCAAGTACCAAGAAAGATCTACGATGAGGTGGCAGGATGTGTTGTACATAATGCCAAATCTCTTTGGTCTTGTAGACACTCCATAGAACAGATGTGGCTGAAAGTTCAGGCGGTTGAAAAGGAAATTGCCAAACTAGCGTTGGAAAGAAATGACTATAAGTCACGATATGACTTCGTGGCTGCTAGATTGTTAGGAGATGGTACATGGCGAACTTCCGAAGTTACCTACACAAGATATTAGAATCTATTGAATCATCAGATAACTATGACTTAGGAGTTAGGTGAGCGAAAAGCACAAATTGACTTACTCAATCTCAAGTGTCAAGATTGGAAAGCTTTCACTTCTAAAGTACGGAAATGGGATCAAGATCAGAAGAACCACAAGCATCAATACAAGTCATTGTTAAAAGATGCATCCATAGGACAACGTCAGATGGAAATTTTCATAGAGGGATTAGGCCTATGGTCCTCTTTTGATACGTTTGTTAAACATACTGTTGTGGAGATGGAACCTCCTAAGAGATTGATCACAACAGCTTCAGGGGAGGTTTCCATAGGTGAATTTCCTCTTAAGTGTCCTACGTGGACTGCTGTGGACAAGGGTAAGGCCATAGCCGATGTTGAATTAGGCCTTGATGAAACATATTGGTCTAGTGTGCCAGAAGAAGAGATCCTACGTCGACTAGAGTTCGGCTTAAGAGCTTCCTCTTTTGTGAGTGTTCAATCTTGTAACATTTTTTTGTTCTTTTCTTAGAAATGTTATCCTTGGACTTAATGACTGATTGTTTCCTATTATTGTTACAAGGTCATGGTGGTAATGATGCTAATGAAGGTGGCCTTAGTGGAGTGGGGCAAGATGATGCGGAGGAGCCTGAAGATCAAGCTCCTCCTGGGTTTGATGCCTAGTTTTGATTTGATGTTTTTTTGTTAAAGTGATTATGTATACAAACTATGTACTGTGTGGAGACATTGTGCTAAGTTGTAATTTGACTTTGATACATTTATACAATTTTTCGGTTGAGTTTTCTGTTATTCATTTTTTTTTTGAATTTTGAGTTTGTTTGAACACTGATAAGCGTAGACTTGAAGTAAAAATATTTTTTTTCTTTTGGTTGTTTAAATGTAAACACGATGTAGCAGTGTAAAATGATTTTGTTCATTTTTTTGTTTAAGTGTAATGCACAAAGTAGGGATACAAGTAGGAATATAATTGTAATTGAAGCATAATCGTGTAAAAGGGGAATGTGAAGGAAAACTGTAACTAATAACACAACAATGTAAGCATAAATTCAAACAGTGAACTTGAATTGAGAGAAACAAATGTAAGAAAATGCTCTAGTTTAAGGCCATTTCGAGCCATTCACACATGTGTATCAGTTTAAAGTCATGACGGACTGTAGTCTTGATGTTCTAGTTTAAGGCCATTTTGGGCCACATGCACTAGTTTAAGGCCATTTCGAGCCATGTGTAAACAAGAGAAGTTTCAAGTGATACTGGTGGGTTTCTTGGTAAGCCGGCCATTTCTAGCCGTGGCTAGTTTTATGTCATTGTGGACATGTGATAGTTTAACATCATTTCGGACAATGAATGTAGTTTAACATTATTTTGGACGATAAATGTGTGTCAACTATTTAGTAATTTTTTGATTTTTCTTAATTTAACGTTAGGAGTAATAGGTATGATTCTATACTCAGCGTCCCCTTCACTGATCATGTTGAACGGTAATTCAGCCCAAGGGACGTCTGGTGGAACAGGCTCTATGTTGGTGTCTTCTAGTGTTTCTGTATGTATAGTAGTTTCTATGTTTGCTGTAATTTCTATGTTAGGCGATGTATGTACAGTTTCAGGTTCGGGTGTTTCTATGCTAGGTGAAGTTTCTTTTACATCTAATGGATCACTATTTACTAATTGCATGCAACTTTGTTTTTCCTTTGTGTCATCCTTTTGTTTTGGTTGTTCGGTAGTTGGTTTTGGTTTATCAAGAATGTTGTCATCTTGTTTAGGCTCTTCAAACTTAACCTCCGAGCCTTGGTTTGTATCCGTATGTGATGAGATGGTAGATGTAGCAGCATCCCTGTGTATGATGATTTCACCACCTTCATAAGGCAGGTGAATCTCTTGTTGTATGGGCGAAGAGACTACTTTCAGTTGAGCTAGCCAGGGCCTTCCTAATATTAAATTGAACCCTGGCATCTCGTTGATGAAAACGAAGCTAACTGATGTGGGGAATCGATCCCTGCTATAAAGTCCAAAGTTATGGTGCCTTTTACTACTACACGTGATCCACTAAACGATTTTAAACATGTGGTGGAGGTTGATCTAATTAGTTCCGTAAGCCCTAATTATTCAATGATAGGATAAGGTACTATATTTGTGGCAGCTCAGTCATCTACATGCACTCTATGTATTTTGAATTGATTTACTTGTATCATTATGAACATAGGTGCTGTTGTTACTTCTCCTGTTTTCTCATCAATTTTGATGTTGTTAGTGTGGAAGCCTAGTGATTTAGAAGTCGATCCTTGAGGCGAATACATTACCGAATGAATCGAAGGTTCATTTGGAGGTAAGTCTTCACTTACTAGGATCGATGTCAACATGCGTACTAGGGCTTCGTGATGAGTTTGAGAAGTTAACATCAGGTGATATAGGCTTAATGAAGGGTTTTTCTATTTAAGTGCCTACATAACCTATATTAGGGTTGTTACTAAATATTTACCGTTAGGTGTATGCTTGTTAGTGGTTACCTGGTCCATCGAGCCCAACATTTTTATCTCATGTATAGCTGGTTTGACATTTTCTTCTATAACCGTTGATTTGGATGTATCATGTATTCCCGATGATTCTCCCTTATAGCTCGTGCTTGGTTCGTTAGTAGGTGATGTCATGGGTATTGCACTTAATGGAGTAGGCTTGGGGGGTCCTAAGGCAAGCCGTTAACGTTCTTTCTTCAAGCATTCCCATGTGAGCCTATCTGCCAGGTGTTCCCGCGTTTGGCACGGGGGAACAGTTGGTTTCTGAACATCGGGTTGCTTTGGAACTAGTATGACATATGGAGTAGGATGAGGTTGCGGTTGGACGGTTGAAGGCGGTTGAGTGTCAGGCTGCCTAGGTACCCTAACGACATATGAGGTTGGCCTAGTAGATGGTTGAGGTGCAAAGGGTTGGTTATCAGGATGCTTAGACACCCTAACAACATACGAGGTCGATTTATTTTGTGTTTGCGGAGTGTAAGATTGGTGGTTACCAGGTTGTTTGGGTATCCTAACAACATATGGAGTTGGTCTAGTTGGGGGTTGTACCTCCATAGTTGCAACCGCAAGTGTCACCCAAACTACAAAAGGAGCAGGCCAGGTAGGTGGTTGCATGTTTGCGATAGTAGTGGTAGGAGGTACACGTACTACGTATGGTTTAGCTTGTGGTGGTATGGTAGAGGCTGCCACTGCGGGACGTACCTAGATGACATAGGGTCTTTGCGGGGTAGGCGGGTTATATGGAGGGTATGATGATTGAGGTGCAGGTGTTTATGCAGTAGGAGGAGTACAAACTACAAAGGGTCTCCTAGGTGTTTGCTATTCATTATCTAAATAAATGGTGTTAATCCTAGGTGCTTCTTGTTCGTTATCTAAGTAGATAGTGTTAATTACGTATGGTGCTTCCTTAGTATTTAGTGGGTCTTTATATGCGCCCATGGATTGGTTTTGCAGTTGAACTAGGTTGGACTCATCGAAAGTTATTTCGCCCCTATCTATCATTCATTAAATGTCTTGTTTCAGGGCAAAACAAAAATTAGTACCATGCCCATTACGCTGGTGGTACTCGTAAAACCTATCCAACCTAAAGCCTTTTGGGACAGGAGGCTCGTTAGTTATAGCCAAGCTTGGATTCTTGACCAATTTATAGAATTGATTATGTTTTTGAATGGCTGCAGGAGACATCTATTTTTGTTTCATCATTCCAGCCTTCAAAAGTTGGTCAAACAGTTGAGAAGGCTTCACAGGCAATGGTGTGTATTGAGAGGGGTCTTTCCTCTCAAAGTTTTGGGCATGACCTATTGTAGCAGTTTGTGATGTAGACGGTTCGAGTGCAATAGCAAGAGCAAGTCTAGCATAGTTAGTAGGGGCAGTAGGTGGTTTTCGTTATTGTCCAGTACTCATTTGTTGTGTTTCTGCTACTGCTGCTATAGTTGCCTTAGCCTTTTCTTTATCTTTTTTTCTATGTTGGTTTTTAAAGGCTGAATAGGCGGGGTCATGACTGTTTTGTGTAGCTTCTTCAATATTCTTTATTTGTACAAATGCTTGGCTAAGAGTGCGTGCGTTAAGATAGTATAATTTGGACTTTACAAAATCATTAACAGCCCCCTTTAGAATAGTGAGAAGATAAGTCTTCGGGATTGGCTCATGGAGCTCATTGAGGGCAGCACTCCACCGTTGAATAAATTTTTGAACAGGTTCAAGCAGTGCTTGCTTGACCTGTATGACGTTGTCAAGTGTTTCTTCAGGCTTCAAGTTATACTTGAATCTGGTAATGAACTGGTGTAATAAATCTTCCAAAGAAGATATGGAGTTTCAGGGCAAAGCCCGATACCAATCAAGTGCTCTCCCTGTGAGAGACATTGAGAACACTAGCAAGATGGCATGTGGCCATGCCTGAAGCAACACGTACCCTAGTCTAAACATTACAAGATGGGCATTGGGGTCTATTTCCCCATTGTATTTAGTTAACATGGGTAATGAAACACCCTTAGGTAATGTTAAAGGTGGAACTGAAGAGCTGATAAGATCATCCTGATAGAAATCTACTATCTTCAGCTCTTCGTCGGTAGCTGTTTTGAGGCGCTTGACCTCATCAGTTAGCTCTTGCATTAGTTTTTTGGTTTCAGCCCAATCTTGGGCACTTGGTAAAGGGGCAGGCTGGTCATGTTGTGATGTGCAAGTTAGATTGTTGTACTGTGGGTGGGAAAGAAGAAAGTTGAGTGGTCGGAAGTTGGATTTGTGAAATACTTATGGTGGGTGCCACTACGGGCAGTATACCATAAGAAGTAGGTTGTTTATATTGTTGTTGTTGCTGCTGTTGAGGTGGAGGGATGTTCATAGGTGGAATTGTAGGAGGTGGTATATTGTAATGAGGGAGTTGATGCGGTTGTGTGTTAGTCACGGACCACTGTCCAGTTATGATTTATGAGGGAACACCCTGAACTTATTGAGTTGAAGTGGTGAAGGATGTTCCTTGGGTTTGTATTCATGGTATATAGTGAGTGGATGTAAAAGCAAGTATCACAGACGACATCTCGATCACTCGGGGTGGGAAGGTCAATCCTACATTAGTTTGAGGGGGGTGTTGTTGGGGTTGTATTTGTAAGAGAGGGGATAATGTGGTGACTGGAGGAATAGTGGTGATGGGTATATTGAATTGAGTATTGGTCACAGGGAGAGTGGGAATAAGAGTGGATGGTTCCTGTTGAGGCACATGTGCTTGAGTGATTTTAAATGAAAGGAGGGACATACTCTCCCTCGTAAAAGGATGAAACAACGGGTTCGCATAAGTATGCGGACTGAGAGTATGGTACGAATCCTCGTGTTTAGACTGAGCCGCTAAGTCATCCTCCTCTTCCAATTGGGGATTTACCATGGACTAGTCCAAAGACTGACTCCTTACTAGGAGGAGCTGTGAGATGAGCTCGGAGTAGTGCTCTAGAGGAGGGATGATGTCATATGGGGAGGGGATGAACTCATGTCCTCCCTTATGAATCAATTCATATCGTTTCTTAGCCTCCAATTCAATTTGATCTACTACCAAACTAGCTTGGATCTTTACACATATAAAATTATATTGTTCCTGTGTTCTGACATTAAATGATGGATTCTTCCCTTGCGGTCTGAGAGATCGACGAGTTCCCCCCCCCCCCCGGGGGGTTGACCTCACCATGGACCCCAATGGGTGAAGTGGTGATGACTGGGTATGAGGTGGAGGAACTGACATGTGAAATGGACATGCTAGAAGTGTTCATGTTGATTGGATCCATGTCTAGAATGATCTATGTGTCAAGGTAAGTATGAGATAATCTTAAGTGAAAAATGATAAAAATTTGGCTAAGTATGAAATTATGAACAGCGTACTCAGCGTATAACCCTGTATGCTCAACGTGTGAGGGTTATACACAACGTGTGAACACTAGTCACAGCGTACAGAACACTCTCATAGCATACAGGCACTGTTGTCAGCGTACAGGAACTAGTCACAGCATGTGAACTGGGTTCACAGCGCACAGACAGAGTGGTCAGCATGCTAAAAATGGTGGCAGCGTGTAGAGAGGGTCTACAGTGTGCAAGAAAACTAGGCAACATGTAGACAGGGTCTACAACATGCAGAGTAAGTGGTTTGCGTATACCAAGGATGCACTACAGCATGCAACCTTATAGGTAAGAAAAACTAAGTCTTTTAAGATAAAAATGAAAGAATAAGGCAGCGTATATCCCCAAAAAATGAAAATTTTGCAAAGGGAAAGGCTAAGTCACAGCGTGTACCTGGTACAACATACAGATCTGGCTGAAGAAGGTGTAGATATGGATGAGGAAAACTCAGATCTAGAGCTGATGAAGGCAGATCTGATGGAACCGAGAGTAGATACGAGATTGTGAGGAGTAGATCTACAAGGTGGTGCAGCAGATCTGAAGAGATTGGGCCTGGATTGAAGTAGATCTAAGAAATGATGAAGAAGGGCCCTCCTTCTAGTGCCAGAAACTATACCACCTGAAATCGTCAGTGCTGGGCTGGAACGTTACGGACACCGAAAGATTCACAGACAAGCACAGTAGACCCTACCTTTGCTTGAGGGCAAGCTCGAAACGGATGAAGCTAGAGTGCCTTGGATGGTCCACACATGGATCAAACAAGGACTTCCCCAACGTTTGCCGCTACAACACGTTGGGTTATACGTAAACTGCAACTAAATGTAAACTAGTACGAAACGTACAGAAAATGTAAACGTGCGTAAACATAGAAAATGATGTAAACTATCATGAAAGTTGGCCAAATGTATCAAATGTATTGAAAAAGAGTGTGTACAAAGCACCGATCTGTATGCAGTTGTGGATCTACACAAGGCAGACGTATAGCC
>MNCI01015405.1:375440-389194 GCA_015680685.1 Gnetum montanum
CTCAGCGTGTGAACTTTCATGCCCACAAAAAATGAATGAATGATAGTTGTACAACAGATTTCATGGTTCTAGCCTATAGATCTGATCTCTGGCATCCTGTTTCTAGGTTTAGCATGTCATTCTAAGCTTCGGGCTATCCTGCCATTTCCATAGAGCTTCCAGCGTGTGAGTTTGGGCATCTGGCGTGTTTCTGTACCCTCATACGCTGGGCGTATACGCTCCATACGCTAAACAGTAGGTGGTCAAGAGGGAAATATTTTGACCTATATTTTGATTACTAAAGCTGATTTTGACCATGGATCTAGATGCCTAATGTCCTAAGGATGCTACATGTCAAATTCGGGCTCATTTGGCCTTCATTTGGCAAGGTTTTGGGAGGCCTGAAGTTGAGCATGCTAGCCACATGCTGGGCGTATAGGCCAACGTGTGAGCATGAAAACTACAATTTAGGAATCATATTTGGTACGCTGGGGTGTGTACACTGATCCCTAAGTCTTGGTGATCCTCTAGGTCATCCAGGAGTTGATTTTAACTTTATTTTGATGGAGTTTTGGTATCATCTCTTAGGTGTATGCTGGTTATATGCTGGGCATATAGTCCAGCATGTGAGGCCAAAAATGTTACTTTTGATGCCCAAAATGGAATTTTTCAAAGCTTGTAATGATGTAGACTACATTCCCATGTCTTGAGGGTCAACCCCACACCAAAAACTTGCTTGAAAGTGCCTTTTTGACCTTGTCCTTAGTGCCACACGCTGGGCATACACGCTAGGCGTGCAAGATGTACATGCTCAACATGTGAACTTTCAAGTGCATGATTTCAAAGTCAAAACTTGATTTTCTTGAGCCCATGATGATTCCCAACAATTTCCCTATCTTTGAGAGTTGATTCCTTGTGAAAATATTACTCTGAAGTGCCTCCTTTGGGTCACCTTTGAAGTCGTACGCTGGGCATGTGAGCCAGCGTGTAGGTAGGAAATGACCCATTTTGTGTCCAAAATTTGATTGTTAGGAGCCTGAGACATGCCTAGGACCTTAGGGAAGGTCATGGGGAGTCTAGACCTTCGATTCTGGCCTATTTTGATGAGTTTTTGAGGCTCAAAAGTTGCTGCACGCTGGGCCATACGCTGGGCAGGTATAGGCCAGCGTACAGGATGCATACATAGTGAAAACCAAGTATTCTAAGCTCAAAATTTGCCAGGTTTGATGTCAAATGTCACTGTAGTCTTCTATGGGTCCCAAAGAACCATTTCTTACTTAGTTTGACTCCATTTGAAACTATCTGTGAGGTTCTCAAGCTTCAATCATGCTCGGGAACATCATGACTTAGCTTGATTCTTGTCGGAGAAGTGCTAAGCTCAGAATTTTGTGGTGTTTCAACAATCTCCCCAACCAACTAATCTACCTATCGTCCAAGAATGGGCTAAAGCCAAAAAGATTATGCAAGCATTAGCTGAACAGGTAAAGCACCTCAAAACCGCCAACACTGAAGCAGTTAAAGTATTGGACTTCTACCACGATGATCCAATTAACTCTTCAGTGCCACTGTTAGCTTTACCCAAGGGAATCACACTACCCCAGTTAACCAAGTACAACAAAAAGGGAGATTCGAATGCTCACTTAGTCACATTTCAATCAGAAACTCTATTGCTTCAAGCTTGGCCCCATGCAATCTTGCGTGTGTTCGCTATGTGCTTAACGGGCGTAGCCTTAGACTAGTATCAAGCCTTGCCTCGTAATTCCATATCCTCTTTGGAGAATCTATTACATGAATTCGTTACTATGTTTAAGTATAACCTGAAGCCTGAAGCAACACTAGACACTCTGATACAGGTGAAACAAGCACCACTTGAGCCTGTGCAGAAGTTCATCCAACGATGGAGTGCAGCCCTTAACGAACTTCATGAGCCCATCCCTAAAACATATTTGCTTATGATTCTGAAGGGAGCCATGAATGACTTTGTTAAGTCAAAGCTGTACTACCTAAGCACTAAAAATGTTGATCCAAGGCTTCACGCATATCAAGAACATAGAACAAGCTACAAAAACTAGCAATGATCCCGCCTATGTGGCTTACAAGAACCAACACATCGCCAAACAAAAGACAACAATGGAAACTGTAGCCACAAGCACAAAAACAACAAACACCAGTACCAACCCTCTTGCAACAATAGGGGCCACCCCAAGGCCTAACTTTCAGCACAAGGATCGCTCTAAGTACACACCACTACTCGCGCAACCTTCTGAACTACTAGAGCAACTCAAAGACGGGCAAATCCAATACAAACATGTAGTGAAGAATGCTCGTCACTAACATGACAGGTACTGCGAGTTACTGAGGAATCCCACCTTAGCATCGCCAAACGAGCCCCCGGTCCCATGACATTTCAAGTTAGACCAATTCTATCACTACCACCAGATGTCCAGTCACAACATCGACACCTGTCATGTGTTACAGGATGATCTACAAGCAATGATAGAATGGGGCCAACTGAATGTCAACACCCTAGATCAACCCAACACAGACGATGCCTCCTATGTCATAAACTCTATTAGCATAGATAGTAAGCCAAAACCTGTGCGGCAACCTTTTGTGATCCATGTGCCTCCTAGCGAGGCAACAATCCCCTCCACCTCCACGAGCAAGAGGCCTCCCATCATCATCAAGGTGCCACCTAGAGCACCGACGACACCTTTCGTGGTCAAAGTACCACCACCTCATATGTGCGCTAAGACGTTAAACTGGCAAGATTCAATGTAATTCCGAGCACCAAAGACACCCTTTGTGGTCAAAGTACCACCACAGTTATTTGCTAAGATGTTAAACTGGCATGATGCACCAACCACAACCACAAAGAAACCTTTCATCATCAAGGTGCCACAACAAGCTAGTCAAACACCAACGACTCCTCCCAAACTACCTTTTGTCATAAAGGTGCCACCACGTGATGGCCCCTCACCTACCTAGAGCCCAACTGTAGGCAATGTCTCAACCTCTTCTCCCTCAGGAGTCAACCTTGCCAACAACACGGGTAAGCCTACCAAATGGCAGCAGAAGAGGACAAATAAACAACGAACACCCACAGCTGAAGCAAAGGCCACACCTAGCACACAGCAATCGAATGCTAGGGGCCCTACTCCTAATTCCAAACAAACCAAGCCCAAGTCCTCGACCCATACAGAGGCAACCAACACAACAACAAACAACATGAACTTTGTAGCTACACTGGCCCAGGTGAAACAAACACTCAAAAAAAATAACACAACCATGAGCTTGTACGACCTGGTCATGACATCATCGACCCATTGCGAAGCCTTAGCACAAATGTTAGTACCCATTCTTGTTACAAAGGACATCCCTGCTAACATGGAATCCATCTGTGCAACGATTTTGCAACACACACCACAAGGATTGGGTTCAAACACCTTAGCCTTTGGCGATGATGCAGTTAAATGTAACCTTGAATGAGGGGAAGTTACAATAGCTTCATTATCAATTAGTGTACGTGTTGGACAATGTACCATTCGCAGAGTACATGTTGATGATGGCATGGCAACAAATGTAGTTCTATACTCCGTCATCGACAAACTAGGCATGGCAGACGAGATCTTGCCAACAGAAACCACATGTCTAAAATCCTTCAATGGATCACATGTCATAGTTAAGGGCATAATCAACTTAGCCTTTGTGGTAGGAGAACAATTCCCCACCAACACAGAATTCATTGTCATAGAAGAGATGCCAAGTTTCAACATGATTCTTGGCAAACCTTGGCTAGCCCAACAACGAGCCATTTCCTCACCAATACATCAAGAAATCCACCTTCCATACGAAGGTGGACAAGTCATCATACATGGCGATAACACTCCCTTTCAAGCCATCCACAACATAGACATGTCACAAGTCTTGAAAGAAGAGTCTCTCAATGGAACACCCATAGTAACAAATGCAACACCTAGAGCTAAAATGTCTAATTGAGTGGTAAAAATCGAAAGCCTCCCAGAGCAACCAAAACCTAGCATGCCTCCTAGACCACATCCGGCTAGGAAACAACTACACAATCAAGGCTCCCTTGTGGCCAAAAACACATTTGATCCCCGCCCACTCTTAACCTTTGTTCGTTGTGCATACGTCACCTTCATTTTCATTGTACTAGCTTACGCATTTACATGCAGCCTGAAAAGGCCTTAAACTAGCCTGTGGCCCAAAAAGTCCTTAAACTAACACATGGCCCAGTACGGCTTTAAACTTCCATGCACAGCCTGAAAAGGTCCTAAACTACCACTTTTTGCATTGTTTTCTATTTTTCTTATGCATTTAGGTTCTATTTTTAGTAATTACTACTTGACATCGTGTTCTCTAGTTTCTTCTTTTGCAGGAT
Organism: Gnetum montanum; assembly: GCA_015680685.1. Classification (NCBI taxonomy): domain Eukaryota; kingdom Viridiplantae; phylum Streptophyta; class Gnetopsida; order Gnetales; family Gnetaceae; genus Gnetum; species Gnetum montanum. Next base: position 379,822 of record MNCI01015405.1, read on the forward strand.
TACCTTGACGCATGTACATGCATCCACAGATTCGTCCCAGCATCATGACAGTAAACCAACACCACCGGTCACACTCATAATGCACACTATCGTCTTAGCATCATGACAATAAACTGATACCACTGAATGTCCTGGGTTATGACTCAAAACTAACACCACAGAGTGGTCCTGGCATCATGACCTAAAACCAATACCACAGAGCATCCGGTATGACATTAAACTGCCACAGTTTTGTTCACCAGAGTCTACTAAGACTATAAACTAGCTTGCCTCTTCATCGTTCACCACGACTATAAACTAGCATCGCACAATCTGCTACTACGATAAACTAGCAACGTCCAATGGGTTATGACATAAAACTAACCCATGACAGTTCGCTAAGACTATAAACTGGCAAGATCATCTCTGGAAAATTCATCTGCTACTGTAATTCATGACATTTCTTCATCAACACCTACCGCATCATTCATCACATCGGCTTTGACAACACTATTGCTGCTCATTTTTTTTGCCTTAAGTTTCACATGGTGCCTCCATTTGCATCGACCACATTCGTGTCTAAAGTGTTCGCTGACTCAGTCACTTGTGGTTTTCTTATCTTCTTGGAGTTGTGTTTGCAGGATGACACCCAGTGGTACTCATACACAGATACACTTCATCATGGTGACAAGGTGTCATATTGTTTCTGACGCATGCAACCAGGTTAATCAATCTGTTCAAAAGTACATTCCCAATCCCTGATACATTCTCCATTTCCCCAACACTCTTGTTCCCTTTCCTACCCAATTATAGTTCCCAGATATACCCATTACACCCCGAAACTTTGAGCACATTGTTTCACACTACGACACTCTCAAGCAGTTGCAACACACAACATGGCACATGAGCATGACTGCAAAATTGAAAGAAAGCTCTTTCCAAAAACAAACAAACAAAAAAAAGAAAAAGAAAAAGAAAAAGAAAAGATCAAAGAGCAAAGAGCAAAATGAACCACAAGACCCTTAGCACTTCCCATACAAGCCCTAGGCGGGAAGGCAGTTGTCTTGGAAAGAACCGTTTGTGTCTCACACCATCATGTTTCACCTCATTACATGGCTCTGGCTGTCGGAAAATCGGTTCCCTTAGACACTCCACAAGGGTCTTATTTCTCCAAAGAACGCATCACCTCATTGCGTGCCTCTAGTTATGACAACAAGTTCTCTTGAACCTGATACGAGAGTCTTGTTCCTCCAAAGGACACACACCTCATGTCGTGGTTCCAAGTCTGCTAAATACTGGCTATCGACAAGGACCAACATGAGTTGTTAACACAGATGAACACTCCTCTCCCACACCAACATAATACCTTGATCAATTCCCAATCCCACAATTGCAAACATCCTTCCTACCCATCTCAAAACCTTATTTCCTACTCCCATGTACTATGAAAACTGTGCGACAACATCTCGCGAAGTGCCTAAGGACAATGCTGACTACCGGGTTGCTTGTGGTGTTTTGTATTTCTTTGTCGACACCTCTCAGGTTGATTCATCTAGGAATCAACAAACAGGGCCAATGAAAACACCACAAAATTTTGGCTAGCACTTTTAGACAGAAAATAGAGCTAAGTCATGATGATCCCCAACATGACCAAGCTCCAGAGCATTAAAACAGCATTGAATGAAGCATAATTGAAAAGGAAAAGGTTCCTCGAGACCCATAGGTGACCACATCAGCATCTAGCATTAGGAATTTCAAGTTTTGGGTTCAAAATACTTGGTTTTGACCAAGTATACTCTGTTCACGCTGGGCTGTACGTTGGCTAGCATACAGACCAGCGTACGGCAACTTTTGGGCCCCAAAAACGAGTCAAAACATGCCAAAATTGAGCGTTTGGACCCTCCATGACCTTTCCCAAGGTCCCCAGCAACTCCCAACCTCCTAAAAATTCAATGTTGGGTCCTAGATGATGTAATTTCATGTGTATATGCTAGGCACACCTTAGTATACGTTAGCTAGCGTATAGCCCAGCGTATACCATCAAAAAGGGCCCAAAACAGGCATCACAAAGTAACATTTTTACATCAAATAAACTCTTAGAGGTAGGAAAACTATTGAGCATCATCACTGGCTCTTGAAGGTTAATTTTTGACCTTGAAATGATGCATTTTCATGTGTATACGCTGGGTACACCTTGCTATACGCTGGCCAGCATATAGCCCAGCGTCAACCCCACAAAGTCCTCCAAAATAGCACCAGATTAGGGCAAAATTGGCTCAAATTTGACATACAGCACCCTCAAGACATGAGCCATGCAGATCTATAGTCAAAATTGTCTTTGGAGGACAAAATTTGGTCCAAAATGCATCATTTATGGTCCATACACTGGCCAGCGTATGGGGCGTATAGAGCGTATACGCCAGCGTACACACGCTAGATGCCTAATCTCATATGCTAAATGTTGTACGTGGATGCCAACACATGCCAGAGCATTTCAAGACACATTGAGGCCAAAAAATAGCAGGCCAGAGCATGGATCCAGAAGCTAGAGACATCATTCTTGTTGTAACATACAAATTCTTTTGTAAATTTTAAGTTTTTTGAGCATTCCAAGCCTATACGTTGGGCGTTCATATGCCAGCGTGTACACTACACGCTGTATAGTTGTAACATATCCTACACTTAGTCAATGCACCACATGTTTCTTGATCTGAATTTTTCTCACCTCATAGCCACTCATCTCCTTCCAGATCCGAATCTAACGCCCAAGATCTTATAAAAATCCAAATTTTTCACTAGATCAAGGGTTGGAAATTTTTACAAACGGACAAAAAAATTGAATCTAGTACACCTAGAAAATTTGGGCATCAACCTCTGTACGCTGGGCATCGGACTTAAACGCTGCATTTCCCTGCAATCCAAAACCTGCATCTTCTAGCACCCGTCATCACCCACTGGGGCTAAACGTCTACCTTGTGATCAATTCACAACTATGTTCTGACCAGTGCACATTGTAATCATTTTTTAATACAAAATAGTTTACATTTTTCCCATATTTATTGCAGTTTTCTTTGTTCTTCCAATTTACATTTATATTCTCGTTTATGTTATTGTGTCTGTTTACGTTACGATTTACGTTTAATGTGCACCGTTTACATATAACCCAACGCTTTGCAAATTTCGTACATTGGGGAAGTCCTCATTTGATCCATGTGCAAACCATTCAAGGAACTCTGCCTTCGTCCATTCCAGCTTGCCCTCAAGCAAAGGTAGGGTCTTCTATATTTTTTCTGAGGATCTCTTGGTGTTTGTTTCATTCCAGCCTCGCACCGATGATTTCAGACAGTACATCAATCTTGATCTTACTATCATTCATGGAATGTATCTAGGTATAATACCACTTGAATAAGACACCATACAACTAACTGAAATTCACACTGCAAGCACTCACTAACTATTCTCTCAGATTGTAGAATAAAACTGTAAGAGTTTGGCTATACTATTGACAAAATGGTGCTAAATACATGACAGGTGCTTGCATATTTATAGGCAAATACAAGTATTACGTTAAAAGGGATACATTAATGTATTTAGCTACATCGATGAGGCTGCATCAATGCATCTAAGATATGTTGCCAGTTAATGCATCCACATGTCCTCGTTAACATATATGCATTGATGCATCTACGATGCATTAACAGGGATGCATCAATGAGGCTTCATTGATGATGATGCATCAAAAAATTTGCCTGACATATTAGGTCTCATCATACCCCCACAACTAACTAAAAACTTAGCCTTGAGTTATATATAAATGGATGAAGTTTCATTAAAAAAATTGTGGGGTGACCAAGACTAGATTAGCTACCATTATAAAACTAGAGTGCCACATTACATAGCTTTATTTAAGTGGATGTATTACAAAATGACAAAGAGAGGCTGAAAGACATCAAAGTTTTCAAAATTGCATAAGTCTTTAAAAAATCTACCAAAGATGAATCTTCTTATTTTCCCTAGCAGTGGCAGTCTTTCTAACCTTGTTTGTTATGTTGATGCCTATCTTTTTATGCAAAACATTCTTGAAGAATGAACTAAAATTTCTTCTCATCATCCCATGGATCCAACAAACATATGATGTTTACACTTTAATCCTTGTACATGCTACTATTTTTCAATGGGCATATCCTCCTCTATCTTCTTCTTGGCCTCCTTTCCTTTGCTTTTACAAGACCTTAAACTTTTGGGATTCCATTTGGCATTATCTGAAATCACCAAAGGATCAACATTAGTTTTGATAATTTTTCATTAATGATTAACCCTTTCTAAATTCTTAGTTAGCTCAAAATTTGAAAAAAATTTTACCATGTAAACTCAAGATGGTTTTATAATAATGTTTTCTAAAGCTCTAAGGTAACTAAAATCATCAAGTTGTTTAAGTTATTTTGATTATTTTTACTATTAGTTATCATAATGTTTGAAAATAGGGTCTTAGAAAAATTCAAAATCACGTCCTTAACCACCCCCCACTTCCCCCCTGATAAATGAGCTTAACTCCAAAAGCTCACAAGTTTTTGAACAATTAAAACCAAATGTATTGGTCATAAGATAGCCAAGAAATTTTGAATTTTGAATTTAGAAGAAATTTTAATATAATTAATTAAAGATAATTTGAAATTGATGAGAAGTAGTCACAAAATCATGCATAAATTTAGAGTAGTCTATGATGTCCTTGAAGATGTGAGGTATGATTCAGAGCCATGATCAACAAAATTTATGTAAGTGTGTCCTCCCCAAAGCAGGCTTTTGCCATAATGCCCTTGCATAACCACTTCTATAAATGTCCATGAGCATCTTAGAAGTTAAATGTAGATCATGCCTTGGTTAGGATTTTTTACTATACTATACAAAACCATTAGGCACATAATTTCATGCATTTGTGAGGTGAATAATCAAATGAGAAGGGATTGCAGAGATTGGAATGTAAGGTACTTAACCATGTCCAGAATAGGCTTTTGTGTTAGCTGTGATTAAGATGATCATCATACCTATCCATCCAAGTTTTAAACCAAGTTCATACCATTAATACTGGTGTCACATTGATGTGTCCATTTTTGCTAACCATCATGAGCTCACAAAAACCACAAAGAACAAGCATTACTTCAAAAAGAGAAGAAAAGAGAAGAATGAAGGAAGGGCTTTAGTTAGAGGGTTGCCTTTAGGCATGGGTAACATGTCTTTCAAACCCCATAACTAGTGCTTGTAGCCCATTATTATGTCTAAGGTGTGTGCTTTGAATTCCCATTATTTTTTTTCCTTTTTTTCTTCATGGGAACCACACCACGCAAAGACATGCTTCCTATTTCTTAGTCAATGATTAGGAGGGATGGTACATTCTTTGAGGAGTCATAAACCACAAGAAGAAAGCCAAGAAGAGAATCCAACAAATTCCCTTGAGGTCACATCCTTTTTCGTTCCTGCTTGATCATTCCAACTTTCTTCAAGGCACAATGATCATTAATTAATTTTGGTTATATGTGATAGCAACCATATTACTTTATGATAAAGACATCTTATATAGAGAATCTAGAGGGATAGATGATGTGGTCTCATTGCATTACACAATTATTTACTTAATCATCTTGATAGCATAGGAAAAAAACCCAACAAATGGTATTGACTTTTACATCATAATTGACAACATTTTTATTAACAAAGACATAGTGAACATTCATAAAAAATAAAGACAATGACTCAATAAAAGAGAAAATTATAAAGAAATAAAAATAACAAGAAATGGAAAACATATTAAGAATTGAAAATTTTTTAGAGAAATAGGAAAAGGATAAAACATTGTAAAACAAAAAAAGTGAAAATGAAATTATCAATTTTTTATTCAAGATGGGGCATCTCCCCCATGACTAAACTCATGGATAAGCATTTGGAAAATGGACCACACATTTCCTTTATTATACACCATAAGTTTTCCATTTATCATCTTTAATGATTTAAGTTTTTGCTTGGTATCACATTTAACATTGATGACAATTATGTTTCAATCATTTGGAGACATATCTTTAGCTAAACTAGAAGGTGTTTTATTTTTAGGGGGTCCAAACATGTTTCCTTATTTATTTTCTATTTTAGTTCTTATGTCTCCTTGTTTAACATCTTCTTCTAGTGTATAGTCAGAGTGTAAGATTTTCTTCTCTAAGTTCTCTATTTGGTTCATTTTCTAAGAACAAGAACTAATAAGTGAATTGAATGTTTCCATGCATCTTTTGAATGCTCTTTTATTCTCATTTTCAAGACACTAGGTGTCTTTTGGTTTAGTGGCTATTGTGTAGACTTGGTTTTGCACACATACTTGTTCCTTAACATTGTTATAGATTGGTATAGGGATCTTGTTGATACTTTGAACTTTCAGCCCACAACTGCACTCTTTATCATTATTATTAATACATGAAATATTCTATCTCACCACAATGATAGGATCATCTTTTATGTTTTGTGTTGGAGTAATAATAGTTGTTGGCTTTTGCGTAGGATTAGGAGACCTAGTTTTTGTAAGGAAGGAGCTTACACTAGATTATCCTTGTGCTACTTCTAATAAGCTAGTAGGTTGATGAATCATGTTTTTGTATGTTCACCTCGACATCGGGTATTCGATGTCGAAGCCCAAGACATGATGTTGGATATCTAATATCACAAGGTATATATTGACCTATAAATATAGCGCTTAGGCTCTAAAGTTTTTAATCAGTTTTTGTCATAGTTAGCGAAACTCTTGTAGTTTGTTTTGTCTAGAGTTAGAATATTTTTTGAGCACCCACAGTAGGAGTCTGAGTGTGTACGGATCTTTTTTCAAACACTCATGTACCTTCAGCAGTGTGACGGGAATAAAAATGAGCCCTTTTGATAATCCTTGCAGCACTAGGAATAGATTAATGCTTTCTTTACTGTACTTTACTTTCATGCACTTTAATTAAGTAATTAATTTCTATTTATTAATGACCACAAGCATGAACACTTCAAGCATACATGTAGCACTTGGTAACCCAGGAACGCTTAACATTTGGTAGCCCAGTAGCGCTATACATGTTCAAGATGTGTCCAGGAAAGTGGAACAAGTACTTATGTTAGGCTAGCTAGGCAATAGATAAATTAGATCCTAAATTACTCTACCTTCCATCATTTTTGTAGGCAATTAAATTTATAAAACCTAAAATGATAAAAATCATGTACCTCAATTACACTTAAACCATATCCTTGAGCTTCACAAGTGTAGTTGAGAAGACAACAAACATTCTCGACACCTATTTCACTTCTTAGAAGAACTAGTGCACTAGAGAACTATAGGTCCATAGAATTCAACTAGATCATGCATAAATTCCTTAGTGATTCATATGGTATGGCATAGGGGTACCTTGCTGCTCATCATTGGCACCGTTGCTAGGGACCTTTTGGTTGTTTCGTGTGCTATCTAGGATTTAGTGGTAATCATTCAAAATCATTGGAATGAACCTTAGAGGCATATCATATTTTAAAATTACAACAACAAAATTTAAAAGCATGCTACATTTTTATCATCTAATTGAAAATTTCTTCTTCTCACAGGAGTGCTTCTCTGCCCAAGTCTAATGAAGCTCATCAGTCATTACTTGAGCAATATCAAGTGGTATATGCTCATCTTGATGAGTATGTACTCAATTTCACCTTCATCCTACATCAAGATGAATAGTTGCGGTGTTGTGACATGGATAGCAACATTGTGTTGCTGCCTGATCGATCCGTTCCTGCAATGCTCCAACAAATGCTTATACAATGGGGTCTCTAGGAACCTCATGCTAAGTATGTTATGCAAGACAATGATGCCAAGGATTATCATCCCACTAAGGCACAACATCTCATGGATTTTTAGTTAGAACAACATTATGAATTTGTGAAGGAAAAAGGATTTAATGATTCCTCATTCCCGTTGTACTAAAAATATGGTGGAGAACCCTTCTCTAGGGTTTTTCCATTTAGTAAAATTCCTCTCCTTGACATCAATGATAGAGGTCAAAACCAGAACTTTCAATCCACGATTCACTATCCTAGTTTTGGTAAGAATGGATCTAACAACAAAAAATGATCCAAAGGGACAAGTCAAGGCAAGGATGCAGACAAGAAACAAGATCGTGATCATGGTCGTAATCATCAAAGAGGTGGTAGTAGGCACCGTTATGGTGCTAGTTCTCCTTCTTCTTAGCCTTTGTTGTCTTCTTCTTCTTCTAGCTCTAATCATAACCGCAGAGGGCGTAACCACGATGGAGGTAACCAAAATGATTGATGGGACCAAAATGATTGAAGCGACTATCAAAAAAGGCAAGACCAATGGTGTAGACATTTAAGAGAGGCACATTACCATGAATGAAGGGGTAGTAGAGGGCATCATAGGCATCAAAATCAAGGCCTTCAATGAGCCTTTTCTTGCTATCCAAAGTATGCTAAATATTGTAGAGCTAGTATGAATTCCAAAAAGGCACTTGAAGGATAGTCGAATCAAAAGGCTAGACATGAATAATATTCCTTGGTTTAAAGGGGGATATAACTCAAATACACAAAACCATCGCCAAGGTTTTCAAGATGCATATGCCTTGCAAAACATAGAGAATGAATGGCAAAAACTAAAGTTGTTCCCAAGGATACTCATCAAAGAAGAAAAGAACTAGTACCCATCCTTAGAGCTAGAATCTACTAGATGCTAGAGTACCATGATTGAATTATTTAATGATAAATATTAAATATACTCCAAAGTGTCCAACCTAAGAAGATAAATCCAAAGATGGAAACAAGGAACACATGAACCCTTGGATGCCACCATCAACCAATACTATTCCCTAATGCACAAATGTCCTAGCCATGGTTATTCTCAATTGGATCAACTTCACCACGTTGTAGATGAGCTTTGATCAAAAATAAGGAGAACCCTTAGCAACTGTGCCCAAGGGCACCTATCAGAATTAAGTGTTCATTAGATACAAAGACTAATCAAGCAAGTAGCTAAAGATGAGGATGAATTAAGAAAAAGAGAAAGCACATAATAGTATAATCATGATCCTTTCTTTTGCAAGAGGAAGGTTCAATTTTGTGATAATGAGGATGAGGTGGTGAATAGGAAAACCTTGCCACTTCAAAAATTTCAATCTGAAATTACAGCCAATGTTGATCAATTATGGGACTCCATGGATAGTAGATTTCAAGCTATCCTAAAAATTGCTAAAGAGTCTAAAGAACAAGGTAGTGATTTTGAGTGCAATAGGCACAAAGAAGTTGAACTTGCCTATCAAAGAGGTAAGGGCAAGATTGCTACAATAGAAGAAGTTGTGAGAAGTGAATTAGATGATGATGGTGG
>MNCI01015405.1:389463-531845 GCA_015680685.1 Gnetum montanum
TATTACATTCAATAACCCTTGTCTCCACGTGACTCCTCCAGTCATGTTTCTACTTTCCAACCTCACTACTACCCTCCTAATAATTACCGAACACATTCTCCACATGCAAGGAAGGATACCACCTCTTACCCTTATCCTCCTCATATTCCTACACATCTTCCTCCTCTAGCCACATAGCTACCACCTACTCCACCTATGTAGGGTGAACTACTAGCTCAACTACAACAATGCAATGCTACTAGGGTTGTTAACCTAGAACTGGTTAATCAACCAAGTGGTTTGGATACTTGATCAAAGAAAAGACCTTTCTTCCAACCACGCAATCCACCTAAGCCCTCAAATACACTTGTGGTTAACAACCATGTTTCTTTGTCTTCCTTTATATTAAATTCCTTCGAGTCCCCTTCAATCCAAAATTGCCTAGGATCCATACTATTATGCTTACTCATGCCATATTTGATTGGATCCATGCTAGAAACCTTCCTAGAAAGTTAGTAAATCCTGGAAGTCCTCTAATTTATTTGTAGATCACTGGGAATGACCCATGCAAAGATCTTCTTGACTCAGGTTCCAGTGTCAACCTAATCTCTCATGAGATGTATACTACATGGAACCTACCTTCTTTAAAGAAGAGCAATATCATATTAGAATTGGTAAACTAGTCCATCACTATTCCATTAGGACTAGTAGAAGACATTGTGACCATTGTCTGTGGGTGGTCTTACCCTACCGATTTCCTAGTGATCAAAGTGGAGAACTGCAAAGGGGATCTCTCAATCATCATGGGAAGGACATGGCTTAGCACCTTTGATGAAAGAATGGATATTATAGATCTTTCCCTAAAAATATCTAAAGAAAATGCATTTAGAATGATCAAGAAGAAGTGGCTTCCATGCATCGAATATAGTGATACAAGGTGCAATTGTGTGCAAAAACTTTGGGTTGTGAAATAAGCATCTATCTCTGCATGTAAGCAATGTGCACTAGAAGCAGAAATTCAAAGGTGTCTATATGCAGTAGCCACAAAAGAAAAAGGGCACATACTGGCTAACCACTGATTCTGAGAGCAACACACTTTGTATGAAATTGACTAAGAGCCTAACATGCACATATGTCACAGGCATGGATGAACTAGAGCAAGTCCATCACCAACTCTCTGATGATGTAAATGATAAAATTTATTAGGAAGAGTTGGAGATTCTTGAAAATTTCAAGCAAGAGCCCCTTGAACTAAATATGCTACTGGTTGAAATGGAATATGTGTTTTTTAAAAATGGAAAACTAGTCATAATCAATACAAATCTTGCTCCAGAATAGAAGAAGATGTTGAATGTGGTTGAAAAATAGTCAACAACCTTTGCTTGATCCTATCCTAAACTCACAAGGATTGATCCTAGGATATGCTAGCATCGCATTTACACTAATTCAACCATGAAGCTAAAGAGATAGCCACAGAGGCGATTAAACCCCAAATTAAAGTAGATCGTCAAAGAGGAAATCGAACAACTCCTCAAGGTAGGGTTCATTTATCCCATTGCAAATAGTGAATGGGTTATTCCACTCATGATTGTGCAAAAGAAAGGTGGAAAGTGGTGTGTCTACATCAATTTTTAGCTGCTAAATATGACAACATTCAATGACCTTTTTTGTTGTCATTTGTTGATCAAGTGTTAGACACAATATTTACCCATTGCTACTAAAATTTTCTAGATGGTTATAGTGGATATAACCAAATTCAAATTGCACCAGAGGATCAGGTGAAAATAACATTCACGAGTCCTTAGGGGACTTTTCCATATCACAAGATGTCATTTGGTCTATGCAATGCTCCTGCTACATTCTAATGCCTAGTTTTGAGCATTTCTCAATAGTAAATCAGAAGTGGTATGGAAGTATTCATGGATGACTTCTCTACTTATGGAGCTACATTTAAGCAAGCCTTGGACCACCTTGAGTAAGTGCTAAAATGATGTGTTGAAACCAACTTGTGGCTCAATTAGCAAAAGAGTCATCTAATAGTCCAAGAAGGCATTATATTGGGACATAGAATATCACAAGCAAAAATTGAGGTCAACCCCCAAAAAATAAGGGTTATCCAAGGAATAACCCATCAACTAGAAACTATCAAAGATGTTCGATCATTCCTTGGACATATTGGCCACTACCAGTGATTTATAGATAATTTCTCTAAGTTCACAAAGCCATTGGTGAAACTAACAAAGAAAGATGCTCCATTTATCTGGATCAAGGAATGTGAAAGAGCATTCCAGCAACTAAAAGATAAACTTGTAGAAACTTCAATTCTATAAACACTTAACTGGTTCAAAAAATTTCATGTCATGAAAAATGCATCAAATTATGCCTTGGGAGCCATACTTATGTAGATGGATGACAAGAAACATCCATATTACATCCACTACGCTAGCTAAAGCATTGTGGGTGCACAATTGAACTACACCACCATAGAAAAAGAATTGATGGTAGTGGTGTTTGCTCTAGAAAAGTTTAGGCCTTACGTGCTTAGATACAAAGTGTTTATTCACATAGACCACAGTGCAATCCTCTTCTTGATGAACAAGCCAATGGTGAACCTCTATGTCATACAATGGTTGGTGATCTTACAAGAATTTGATCTTACGATGGTAGATTGAAAGGGCACTAAGAATGTGGTTGCTAATCACTTGTCTTAGTTGTGATGAGACAACAAAGAGGAAGAAAATCCATTATCTGATATGTTTCCTGATGAACTCCTCTTTGCTGGGGCTATAACTAAACAATTACCTAATGAGCCTAAATGGTATAATGGCATTCTCACCTATCTTCTTACCCAAGAGATGACACAAGGGTTGGACCCCTGGAAGAAATCGTAGTTTCTTCACCAAGTAAAACACTTCATGGAGATCAATGGATACCTCTATAAGGTGTGTGTCGATGATCTGGTTCATTGGTATGTCCTTGACGCCAATCAACTGTGTGTTCTCTAAGATGCTCATGAAGGTCCTTGTGGAGGACACTATGCTAGGAGATGCACAACCATTAAAATCTTGATGGCCAACTACTATTAGCCAATAATCTTTAGGGATGCTTATCATTACGTCTACTCTTGTGAATGATGTCAATGAGATGGTGGAATGACTACTCAAATGGAGGAACCTCAAAAATGGATTCAACCACTGGAATCCTTCGACATTTGGGGCATTGATTTCATGGATCCCATCATGCCCATGTTAAATGGAAAGGTGTACATCATAGTCATTGTTGATTATTGTAGAAAATGGATAGAAGTATCAGCCGTCATCGACTATACATCTTCTACTATTGCTCGATTATACAACAAAATGTTGTAAACAAGTTTGGTATGCCACATGCATTAATTTCTAATAATGGAACTCACCTGATAGGCACTACTTCTCAGAAGCTCATGCAACGCTTAGGGGTTGAACATAAACTCACAACACCCTACTAGTCCTAGGTTAATGGTCAAGTTGAGGTTACCAATAGGAAAATCATAAGGATTCTAACAAGAATTGTTAGCAAATATATGAAAGATTGGAGCACAAAACTCAAAAATGCCCTTTGGACCTACCACTTAACATGGAAACTTCCTATAGACTACTCTCCCTATGAGCTTCTGTATGGAAAATTACCAACACTCCCTATTCAATATGAGCTCTGTACACTTTCAATACCCTGTGACCTCGACCTCGACCTGAGTATAGCACAAAAATAAAGACTAATGAATTTCAACTTGCTAGAAAAAAATTGATTGGTGGTCCTATCATCTAACAAGTTGCACAAGACCTACAACAAAAAGCCTCATGACCTTAAAATCAAAAAAGTCAAATTTTGACCAGGAGATAAGGTTCTCTACTGGAACCCCACACACATATCTCAATGAACTAAGGTCCAAACATTGTGGAAAGGACCTTACATCATTTATGAAACTTTTCCTTTTGGGGCTATGATGATCTACAAACTTAAGAGCCCAGACAAGAAACAACTAGTCAACATCCAACAAATCAAACCTTTCCATGAGCATAAGCTAGCTAATACAACAAANTTTTCTTTTATTTTGGTGTGATTTTCTAACTTTTTGTTAATAAGTGCCAGGTACAGTGGTAATGCGTTACTTTTTCCTTGTTCTAGAAATGTGCAGTCCCTTTTTCATGAATAAAACATTAACACATTTGTAACTTTGGTAGTTGCTAGAATTGGAAAGGTTTCAAAGGTTTGAACAAGGTGTGACTTCAAGGGGATTTAGTGTTCTTTGTGCCTTTTTGTTTACTTGGGTGCATGTGTGTTTTCATGGATTTCTTATTGTTCTATGTCAACCAATAAAAGGAAGTTGAATAAGTTTTTGCATGGTTTGGTTCTCATCAAAAAAGAAAAAAAAATATGGTAATTCAAAGCACATCCCTTAGACAAAATAAACACATGTTTCTTTGCATGGTGTGGTTCCCATTTCAAAAAAAAACATGATAGGAATCCAGAGCACACCCCTTAGACAAAATAAATGGGCTATAAGTACTAGTTATGGAACTAGAAAGACATGTTACCCATGCCTGAAGGCCCGCTTTAACTAAGGCCCTTCCTCATTTCCTACTTCTCTTTTCTTCTCTAATAAGGAATAGTGGTTGTTTGTGGATGCACTCTTGTGTATCAGGGGATGAATTGGTCTTAGAATGATAATGTGAAGTCACTGAATGAGGTTGGTTTTGGTTTGGACTAATGATGAATCTTATCAAGTCATTTAACCATAAAATCCATAAGAGACTTAATGTAACCTTAATTAGGAACTCCATTCCACTCTCTCTTATTCATCTATGCTTTCCATGTCTCACCTCACTGTCAATTTCATGTTCTTGTTCGATGTCCTAGTCTGATGTGTCAAAATTCTTAGGTAGTTTCTTCCAGGTTTTTGTACTTAACCTTCTGTAATCATTAATCATCCATGAAGCCCACAAACTCCTTGGTTTCAAGTTATGCAAGGGTAATGAAAGGCTTGTGCCTACTTTGGGGAGGATCCACTTACATATCTTTTGGTTGGGTTAGTTGAGCTCTTTACCCTTAGACACTCTTACAATAAAATTCTTTTGTTTACCTCATCAATGGCATCCAATTGTGCACATCACAACAATTTCAGTAAACTTTCCTTTTTATTATTGTGAATTCTTACACCCTCTTAAAATATTTCCTTGTGTATAATTTTTTCAAATTTAATGGACCGCTTATCTATTTGATCCTATTTGTCAATCTTCCTACTAACACTACTAAAGAAATCAATCTACCACAATCATAACCTAGCCGAGTGTAACTACTAATGAGACAAGGTATTTAATAGTTATGTGTTACACATTACATACTAATTCATGATTCTATTGTGATTGTAGTGGGAAGCATGGACTGGAAGTGGGACTATCTTCACCAAGGATGATGCAACAACACCTTATGATGAGGATCGTTCATGATCATTGAATCTTCTCCCTCACTCTTCAACTACCAAGAGGCGTTGGGTGTTAGTTGTATCTAGGGTATTCACTTCTCTTATCATAAACACCTAATCTTGTAAAGATTGTACATCCATACACTTGGGCACTTAGAGTCTATCTATTCCATCTAGTCAGTTTGTATGTAAGTTAATAATCCCATACCTACCAAATATTTTTTAAAGAATTTGTTCCTCCTCTTCTGCACTTGAGGACAAGTTTTCATTCAGTCGTGGGGGTATGATAAATCATGTTTTTGTATGCTCTGACATCGATTATTTGATGTTGGAGCCTTGACATCAGGTATCTAATGTCAGAGCCTAGGACACAATGTTGAATATAAGATATCATGGGGTATATGTTGACCTATAACTATAGCGCTTCGACTCATAAGTTTTTAATTAATTTTTGTCATAGTTAGCGAAGCTCTTATAGTTTGTTTTCTCTAGAGTTAGAATATTTTCTAAGTGCCCACAGCAGAAGTCTAAGTGTGTATGGATCTTTATTCAAACACTGATGTGCCTAAGTGTAGCAGTGTGATGGAAATAAAAATAAGCCCTTTTGATAATCCTTGCAGCACTGGGAATAGATTAATGTTTTCTTTAATGCACTTTACTTTCATACACTTTACTTTAATGTACTTTAATTAAGTAATTAATCTCTAGTTATTAATGAACACAAGCATGACCACTTCAAGCATATGTGTAGCACTTGGTAACCCAAGAACGCTTAACATTTGGTAGCTCAATAGTGTTATATGTGTTCAGGATGTGTCCAGGAAAGTGGGATGGGTACTTGTCTTAGGCTACCTAGGAAGTAGATAAATTAGATCCTAAATTACTCTACCTTCCATCATTTTTATAGGCAATTAAATTTATAAAACCTAAAATGATAAAAATCATGTACCTCAATTACACTTAAACCATATCCTTGAGCTTAACAAGTGTAGTTGAGAAGACAACGAATGTTCTCAATAGCCATTTCACTTCCTAAAAGAGCTAATGCACTAGAGAACTATAGGTCCATGGAATTCAACTGGATCATGTGTAAATGCCTTAGTGATTCATATGGTTTGGCATAGAGGTACTTCATCACTCATGATAGATCTACTAGTTTTATTCACATGTGTGGAAATTATCCTAAAGAAAGGACATTTCCAAGATTTTTGCTCAGATCTACTAACATTATCATTCACTTGTATTTTCACAACATAAGTGATATCCTTCTATTAAGGTTGTGGTGGCAATCCTTCTTACATTATTTATGGTGACATATGTTGGAGGGAAGTATGAGAGTATTGAGGTTGTGACGGAGGATAAGAGGTACGAGATGATGATCCCTTTGGAAGAGTAATAGTAGTCATTCGAGGTAGAGGAAGTAGAACCATTTAGAGAAACAAGTTGTTGAATATAGTATCCATAATGATTTGGCTAACAATAGGGATATTATTGGTTGGTTGATGGCATCTCCCACAATTGTGGGAGTTTCCACTATGATTAATAGCAATCTTGAGGTTTTGATAAGAAGTCCCACTAGGATAGTACCTTTGGTTGTAGGACTATCTGTAATTACCTTATGGGTAAGGTAATCTCTTAGGCATTTGCTTTCCTATGAACTTGGGACTCAAAGCAAAAGCCCTAAATTCTTGTAGATGTAACATAATTAGGCAATAGCCCTTTGGATGTTCATATTGGTAGATTTTACATCCATCATCCTCTTCTGTATTTGAGTCTATAACCTCTTTTACTACAGTTATTTTCCTTTTTTGCCAATAAGTGTCCTTACCTATTTCTTTGTTTTTTTTCCTCTTCTTATTTTGATCACATAATTCTTTTTGATCTACCTTCTCCTTTATGATTTTCAAGTTGGTTGTAACCTTTTCATTCATCAACTCCCACATCTTATCTACCCTTGGTTCAATCTCAATGATAGACTTTTGTATTAGTAAGGTTTTTTATGAAATCAATTCATCAAGAGCTACCTCTTTTTCTTGATCATAAATATGAACCTATTTTTCATGAAGAGTTGGATCCAAGTTATATGCCTCTAAACTCACCCTTTTACATAGCTCTCCTTCTTCTTTTGCCACTTGTTTAACTAGCCTTTGTATTTGATGGGCTCTCAATTCTAATAATCGTTCCTGGGCATAGATCCCAAGGGTCTTCCTCTTTTTGTTATGAAGCCCATCTATGATGTGGAGAAATTACTCGTTTTGAGAAAAATCATGGCTTGGACATCTATATAGTAGAGAATAGTATATGTCCACGGCTACATCCAAGGATTCATGGTTTTCTTGCTTTCACCCATGGTTTTGTTTTCTTAGATTGGATACTCTTTCATAGGTTTTGTATTTTTCATTGAAGAGCTCAAGCATTGTGAACCACTAGTGGATTAAATCTAGGTCCAATGATATATACCAACTTTCAACTTCTTCTATTAGTATCCTAAGAAAAAGCTTAAGCTTTTATGACCTACTTTCAATGTTTTGTAAGATATAGGCATCATGGAATACTTGTAAATGATGTATGCGATCAAAATTATAGCCTCCCTTAAATTTAGGAATGTTATTCATATCAAGCCATTTGATGCAGCTTTCCCTTTGATGCGTATGAGGTACTTGAACTACCTCCCCAATTTGTATCATGATCCCAGTAGCCAAAAAGGGTTCATTTTTATCAGACATGTCATGGTGATAATCTTTATTTCTATTTGTCTAATAGTGATGATCTTGTTTATGCTCACTTTGATGTCTTTCATCTTGCTCTTACGTTCTATTTCTATCTTCATCTTGACTCCTTAGTATATCTCTATCTCTATACCTACATTTATCTTCATTAGAACTAGATGTTGAAGATGAAGAGGAAGATGGTGAACTAGGAAAATCACCATGGCTCCTATATCTCCCCCTATGGTCCCTTGATTTATCTCTTCTAGGTTTGGAGAAGGCCCTAGGCCTTGAGGACCTCCTTGTTCTATGACTTGCTCTATCCCCTCTAGGATTATTTGTGACAGTTGAATGTATTCCTTGAATATAATAAGGGTTAACATAAGCATTGAGATCCATGCTTGTAGTAGTTCACTCCAATTCTCTTCAATATAGAACCTACCATTTCTCCTTCGAGTGTTCTCGTCATGTGATGCATTATTAGTCCTATGTGAAGAAGGAATGTTTTTATTTGATAATGTGTGTGACTTAAAATATTAATATTTTTGAAAAGATAAATCATTAATACTTTTACAGTGATCGTTTATAATATAACTAATTTGGATCACTAGCACCATCCCCAATAACAATGCCAATGATGAGTAGTAGGTACCCCCTACGCCCAACCATATGAATCACAAGCATTCATGTGCAATTTGGTTGAATTCTATGGATGGAACTAGTGTGGTATCTAGATTGTTAAGGATTTATCACAAGTCGTTGTCTTCCCACTTAGACTAGTGGTATCTTTGTCATGTATGGTTTAGTCCAAAGTGAGGCATATGATTATTGATGTTGTATGACCCTTAAACTAACTGAATAATCATGTAGAAATTAATTATTTAAACTACTTAATAACAATGATATAAATCGTAAACTATCCTAAGGGTAATGGGTGTTCATTCCCAGCTTGCTATACATGCCCTAAACTCACATCTCCATTGTTGGGGTTACCAAGTGTTATGCTATTGGGAAAACCAAGTAATAATGTTATTGGGATTACTAAGTAAATATGTGTTTATGCTTGAAACTAATCACGCTCATTCTGTTGATTGATTAATGTGCATGGAAATTTAAATATTAACTAAGTACATAGAAAATAAATTGCATTGAAAGTAAATCTATTATAAGTTAAAGTGCTGCAATGAATAGGAATAAATCTCAATCTTATTGTCGTTCATGTAATGTGTTTAGGTACAATGCCACTCGAATAAGATGTCATACAACTAAGTCAAATTCACACCATGGGCATTGACTAACTATTCACTAGGATTATAGAATAAAATTGCAAGAGTCTGGATATACTACTGACAAAATGATGTCAAATACACAACATGTGCTTGCATATTTATAAGCATATATAGGCATTGTGTTGATGGGGATATGTTAACGCATTTAGCTACGTCAATGAGGATGCATTGGCGAGGCTGCATTAATGCATCTAAGATGCATGGTTGGTTAATGCATTAATGCACCCTCATTAACATATATATGTCAACACATCTTTGATGGGGATGTGTCGATGAGGCTTCATCAATAGGGATGCATTGATGAAGTTGCCTGACATATTATGTCTCATCAATCATGATCCATGGTGAGATTCCTGTAGAACCACAACCACACCATCTCTCATGGTGCACTCATGGTTGACCACCACAACTTGTGGTCCACTCATGATTGAGTACCATGGCTCATGGCTGATTTATGATTGCATTTTTCACCACCATGACTTGTTTCAACAATCCTTCTATTTTAACCATGACTTGTGGTAATTGAATTAGTTATACTGATGTTTCTTTTAGTAGCTAGTTGATAATCAACTTGTAAGTTTCATCACCATGACAAACTGCCTTATACAAAGCAAAATTAGATGGAATCCACATGTACTAAAAGCTAACTAAAATAACAAAAAAAAAAATGGTTTGCATAAGATAATTTGACTTTTTAAAGGCATAGCAGGTAAAAGTATGTGATGGCTACTATCAATATTCCAATGTGCAATCATATTGAGCTAAAATTAAGTGAGGTTGAACAAAAATACACTAGTAAAAATTTGAGCTCCAAGTGATTGCATTCTGTCCAAAACACTAATAATTTATGGTTGTTGACAGCAAGGCTTGTAGAATGGAATTAAGAGATTCATTGGCCTGTAGTCCAATAGCCCAAGGATGACAATAAGATCATGAAAAGTTAATAGTTGCTCGAACAAAACTCAACAACATAAGCTAGAAAATCACGAATATAACAATGGTAGATTTTAGACATGGTGTTAAAATTTTAGAAAATACTTAGAATAGTAAATTGAAACTAAGACCCATGTCTAGCTATCTGGTCTCCAAGTTTACTTGAATTTATCAACTTTAATTTAGATCCAATAGGTTACATCGCGCAAGCTTACTTGAAGTTATCAACCAAAATTTAGGTTACATCGCCCAACCTTACTTGAAGTTATCAACTAGAATTTAGATCCACTAAGTTGTATTGCCCAATTTTATGATTAGGAGAACTCCATTAAGAATGTAGAAACTTGCAAAAAAGTAATGAAATGT
Source organism: Gnetum montanum (assembly GCA_015680685.1). Lineage (NCBI taxonomy): Eukaryota > Viridiplantae > Streptophyta > Gnetopsida > Gnetales > Gnetaceae > Gnetum > Gnetum montanum. The sequence continues at coordinate 400,203 of MNCI01015405.1, forward strand.
AAGATGACCTATTTAATATTCAGGCTAAATGGTGGTGCATTATGGTACAAAGGATACCATGTCAAGTTGGTAGAATGTGTCAACTATTTTCAAACTTATTTTTGTTAACCATAGTTAAAGGTACAATGGACATCATTGAGTGAAGAAATTGAAATTCCATAATTCTGATTTTTGAGTAGAAAATGTGAGAACCGGTCTTCTTCGCCAAAAGAGTGTGAGAACAAAAACACACTTTAGAAATGAGCTGACACTACCGTGTCCTCACACATGGACAGTTCACATGGGCTGAGTTCTATGATTTATGAAATTTGACTTAGTAGTTATATCAAGTTCATGTCTTGTCTTTCTGCACGTCAAGAATTTAGGTAAGGTGAGTTTAGTTGACTCTGCATTTTCTAACAACCCAAAACGTTTTATAACCACAAATTTTAAAACTTTTGATAAAATTCAAGTAAGATAGCTTTACTTTCTCGGAACTCAAAAGAAACAGTGACAAGTAAACTCATACGCGTGAGTTAAATTAACTGTAATGATGATGATGAGCACGATCAACTCTTGGTACAAATTCATTTGACAATGAATGGTGCCTTAACTTTCTATGTGCGCGGGAGGCATCAGGAACGGTGCCTTCAAAAGCCATCTCACTGACATCAGCACAGACCACTTGCCTTACCTTTCCTGGGTTGGTGAACCTCAGTCGTTGGTCCATTCCACTTCACACCCACAAAATTTCAGGAACTCCGTTTTCACCGACCCCCGATCGCTCGAACAGCAACTCGGTTATGAGCGGAAAAATAGAACATCGGAAACAGGAAAAAAAAGAAGGGAAGAAAAAAAACACGGTTACGACAGCCTGAAGGCTTTGGCTGCCTACCCACGGACATTTGATACAGAGGAGATGGGTTATGATGCTGGCCTCTGATTCCTGATTGATTGATTCTGTGCCAGAGTTGCGGAATCTGGAATCAGACTAGGAATATTTGGTAAGGTAAACAACATTCTGTGTTTCCTTCAATTGCATAAGGTACAGTACTCCAAGGGAGCCTTCGTGCACTGCACGAAGTTGGTGAAGCAGCGCAGGACAAAGTAGGTGGGTGGGCCAAAGCACCACACCATGAACGAGCGAAGAAGCTGTTACACCCTGCTCTTCCACGAGCGTATAAATACATAGAAGAACACAAAAAGGGGCGTCATTTCTGCAAATGTTTGCAGAGATCGGATCTGGAGCTCTTACAATCTTGCAATTGTAGATCTGGGTCCTGATCGTGACAGAAGATGCAGTCGGCAGCCATGGAGAGAGCCAGGCGTGCGGCCGCTGCAGCGAAAAGCTCCATTGGCATGACTCGTTTTTTCATGGCTGCCGCGGCCGCGGCAAACAGAAGAAACCCGGCAGTTGCAGTCCAGAGATCCCGTTGCAGCTCATTTGCGTGCGGATTCCTGGTGCAAAAGCAGAAGGAGCAGCATCAAAAACTCAGAAATGTTTCCCCGATGAGGCTGAGGATGATGGGTGATTGTGGTTTTGGTTTGTCCATGTCCAGATTCATCTCAGTAGAGGCGCTGCGCCCTAGCGACAGTTTTGCCCGGCGGCACAACGGATCGGGCCCGGAGGAGCAGGCGGCCATGGCTGCTGCTTGTGGCTTTGAATCCCTGGATGCTCTCATTGACGCCACTGTTCCTGACTCAATCCGCATGGACAAGCTCAGACTTAATCTTTCTAAGTTTCATGAGGAGGGTCTGACAGAGAGCCAGGTGATTGCTCACATGAAATCCCTGGCTGCCAAGAACAAGGTTTTTAAGTCCTTCATCGGCATGGGCTACTACAATACTCATGTTCCAGGAGTGATTCTGAGAAACATTCTGGAAAATCCTGGCTGGTACACCCAGTATACCCCGTACCAGGCGGAGATTGCGCAGGGGCGGCTTGAATCGTTGCTCAACTTTCAGAGCATGGTTGCAGACCTCACTGCAATGCCAATGGCTAATGCGTCTCTTCTGGATGAGGGCACTGCTGCTGCAGAGGCCATGGCAATGTGTTGCAACATTTTCAGAGGCAGAAAAAAGACGTTCATTGTCTCGCAAAATTGCCACCCGCAGACTGTTTCTGTGTGCCAGACCAGGGCCGACGGATTGGGCATAACCGTGCTCAGATCCGACGACGACCTTCTCAGGGATGTGGATTTCTCCAATCCGGATTTATGTGGAATTCTGGTTCAGTACCCAGGAAACCTGGGCGAAGTCGTGGATTACTCTGAGATTGTAAGCAAAGCTCATGCTCATGATGTGAAGGTTGTTATGGCCACGGATCTACTGGCTCTCACTCTGCTGAAGCCTCCTGGGGAACTGGGAGCCGATATGGTGATTGGATCAGCTCAGAGATTTGGGGTGCCCATGGGCTATGGCGGTCCTCATGCTGCATTTTTTGCCACTTCACACGAGTATAAGAGATTGATGCCCGGAAGAGTTATTGGCATAAGCGTGGATACTACTGGCAAACCTGCGCTTAGAATGGCAATGCAGACCAGGGAGCAGCACATTCGTCGGGATAAAGCCACCAGCAATATTTGCACAGCACAGGTATGGATCATCATCATGCCATGAGCCCATGATTACAAGCAGCTCTAGCTCTACCGTTTCTGTGACTTATATTGAATCACTCTCATTCCTTGCCCCAATTCAATTCAGCTTCTACTTCCATTCCATGCTAGAATTGTTGTCAGTTTGTCATCATTTCATGCAAATCCAAGAATTGAATTCCAAAATATGGACAATCCCCAAATTATCAGTCAAACGTAATAGGGATGGATTTTAACCTTTTTAGGTTTCAGCAGAGGTTCTCTTAAATCGCCTTTCTTTTTAAATTCAGTTCTGTGGCGCCAACTTAGGTTGAATCAGTTCTGATTATGAGACTGTCTGCAGCATTTTACTGCCTGATTACTTGAAAGAAACCATTGCATTAAGTTCATTCTTAAACGAGTTACAATGAATTGGATGTTTCTTTTCACAATTTGGCGTCTGGCCATTTCGACTGAAATTGCAATAATTTTGTCCAGGCATTACTGGCGAACATGGCCGCCATGTATGCAATATACCATGGTCCACTAGGTCTGAAGAAGATTGCTGAGCGTGTCCATGGTCTGGCTGCAACATTTGTAGCAGGTTTGAGGAAGCTTGAAGGCTTTTCATTGGATGATGTTCCCTTTTTTGATACTGTCAAAGTTCACTGCAAAGATGCCAATGCAATTTACAAGTCAGCACTTGAGAATGAAATAAATTTACGTCTGGTTAATTCGGAAACTGTAAGTTCTTGTTAACTCTAGTTCTGGACAATCGTTGAGGCAGCAACCGCAGCCGCAGCTTGTTATATTCATCTGTTTCGTTTTTAGGTGAAGATTGTCATGGTAACTGTAGCCTCTGATTTTTCTCCAAAATGCTATAGATCACAGTTTCTTTTGATGAGACCACTAATTTGGAAGATGTGGACAAGCTCCTAAAAATTTTTGCGGGAAAACAGAATGTGAGTAGAAACTTCTACCATGTATCATACCATTGGTGGTTGGAACCTAATATCTTTCTCAATGAACGTGTTTTTCTTTAATGGTTATGTAAAACATCAGGTAGACTTCACAGCAGAGTGCCTTGTCCCGGAGGTTGAAGCTAAAATCCCAAAAGCTTTACTTCGAGATAGCCCCTACCTGACGCATCCGGTTTTTAACATGTAGGAAACTGCTAAATGTTTTTGACTATTTACGTTTTCTTACCATTTTACTGTATAAAAACATCCATGATCACTCTTTTTCTTGTTGTTGCTAAGTTGCGTGATTTTGAAAGTTGGGATGTTTGGATGCTGGTTTCAGGTACCACACAGAGCATGAGCTATTGCGATACATTCATAGGTTGCAGGCCAAAGATCTGTCTTTGTGTCATAGCATGATTCCGTTAGGATCATGCACAATGAAATTGAATGCAACTGTGCAGATGCTGCCTGTAACCTGGCCCAGCTTTTGTGATATTCATCCGTTTGCCCCTCAAGATCAAGCTATGGGATACCAGGTCAGAATGTTGATCAGATAGTCACTTATTTATCTAAAGTGCTATATATAGTACATGTATCTGACCCAAAGTTATTAATTTTTGCATGAATGTTAATAAACTTGTTGACACACTGCTTGCTACTCAGGAGCTTTTCGAGGATCTAGGCAAGCTTTTGTGTGACATAACTGGGTTTGATTCATTTTCCCTGCAACCTAATTCTGGTGCCGCAGGGGAGTATGCAGGGCTGATGGTTATTCGAGCATATCATCAAGTCCGTGCAAATACTTTTCAAAACTTTTTAAGATGTCGAAAAACAAAATGCTTAATGCAACGTAACAATATTGTCACCTCACCTGTTCTTAACTTTATTGTTGTGACAGGCCAGAGGAGAAGGGCACAGAAACGTTTGCATCATTCCTGTTTCGGCCCATGGAACAAATCCTGCCAGTGCTGCAATGTGTGGGATGAAAATTGTCGTCGTTGGTACTGACACCAAAGGAAACATAAATATTGAAGAGCTGAAAAAGGCTGCACAAGCACACAAGGATAATCTTTCAGCCCTTATGGTATTTAGCTTATGCCATTTTGCTGTTAACTGCTAGCTCTATCGCAAAGTAATTATGGCGAAATCAAATTTGTAGAGATGAAAAAAGTTTGATGGGTTGCTATTTTCCCTCGTCATTTCTCTGTTCAAAGTGCTATATTTTTCTTTAGTGACGGACACTATTGGGGGGCGGTTGGACAAATTGTGTTGAAGTTTAACTATTTATCCCATTTGTAGGTAACATATCCTTCTACTCATGGTGTCTATGAAGAAGGCATTGATGAAATATGCAGAATCATTCATGAGAACGGTGGACAAGTTTACATGGATGGAGCAAATATGAATGCACAGGTAATTGTTTTGAAAATTCAGTTGCTTCTCTTTGTAACTAATCGTACTTAACATAAAGTAAATACAGAACACCACATCATTGATAAAATTTTCTCTCTTTCCTATTTATTTTAAAAAAATGCAATCGGAATAATGGAATATGTTCCTATTTGTCTCTTTTTACTATTTGTCTCTCTTTACCTTAATTACTTGAAATCATGCACCTGGTTTAAGAATAAGAATTTTCCAGACTCCTAGTATAACAGGTTTCGAATAAAATTAGTGAAGTTGCAGAGGATAGAATAATGCAAAAGGAAATGTTATTTCCAGTTTAAATATAAACTTTGTTCAAAGAAAACCAAATGCACAAATAAAATGGTGCTGAGAAAGTGAGTTATTGTTGTTTTGTTTTGCAGGTGGGGCTAACAAGCCCAGGTCGAATTGGTGCTGATGTTTGCCATCTGAATCTTCACAAAACTTTTTGCATTCCCCATGGAGGGGGAGGTCCTGGAATGGGTCCCATTGGGGTGAAAAAACACCTAGCACCCTTCTTACCTTCGCACCCATTGGTAAGTCCTGCAGAAGCCTCCTTGCATCTTTTGAATTTCATAAGAGTATGTTTATGGTAAAGTGGATTCCTCCTTCACAGATTTGACACAGTTGTTATTAGCAAAACCAGTCGATAATAAGAATGACAAATTTGTATTATAGGTAGCAACAGGAGGAATTCCAACTCCTGCAAACCAACATCCTTTTGGCACCGTATCAGCTGCTCCATGGGGTTCAGCCTTGATCCTGCCTATATCATATTCCTACATTGCAATGATGGGCTCAAAAGGACTCACTGATGCTTCAAAACTGGCTATTCTGAATGCAAATTACATGGCAAAGAGACTCGAGGTAGTTTACTTTTCAGTTACTTTTTTAAAATTATTTTAGGATGATTACATTCTAATTGTTTGACTATGCTTGCAGAATGATTATCCTGTGCTTTTTAGAGGAGCAAATGGAACATGCGCACATGAATTTATCTTAGATCTACGACACTTCAAGGTTTTTTTTTAATTAGCTGTTTCAAAGAAAGCACAGGCAAAAAGTTTCCTAGCTTTAAAGTTAGAACAAGCACAATATCTCAACCATCCTTGATTCTGTAACTAAACTAGAATGTGCCACAGGTTTCTGCTGGAATAGAACCAGAAGATGTTGCTAAACGACTGATTGACTATGGTTTTCATGCTCCAACCATGTCATTTCCAGTACCAGGCACATTGATGATTGAGCCAACAGAGAGTGAAAGCAAGGTCCAAATCTCTTTATATATGCTTGATTAGCCATTTTTGCTGCACATCGTCGTCTATGCTTAACAGTTATTATCTCACGTGTTTTGAAATGCAGGCAGAGCTGGACAGGTTTTGTGATGCCCTCATTTCTATCAGGAAGGAGATACTGGATATTGAAAATGGCAAAATGAGCTTTCAAAATAATGTTTTGAAGGTAAGTTTCCTGGTAATGCATTTATAAATTGGGAAGAGAGGTTTACTTAGTAGTAACTGATAAAATGTTTCCTATTTGATGATGAGATCACAAAGTCAAAATCATTCATGCAACTTTAGGTTCAATGACACTTTCTTTAAAGTTTATGATAAAAAAGAGAGATCCTCTTTTGCCCAAGAGCTATGGATGTCGTCTAAAATAATATTCTGGGTGCTAACTTGGATAAAAGGGAGCTCCGCATCCTGCCTCCGTGGTGATAGCTGATAACTGGAACAAACCTTATTCAAGAGAGATGGCTGCCTTTCCTGCACCATGGGTTCGTGCTTCAAAATTCTGGCCCTCATCAGGTAACCGCTGTCGATATTTCTAAGATATATATTGCAACCACTGATTATGAAAACCATTGTTTCAACCATTTTATATGAATGTTTTTTTGTAGGGCGTGTGGACAATGTTTATGGGGATCGCAATCTGGTATGCACCCTTCTGCCCCTTGCAGATGCGGTGGCAGAAGAATCTGTTGCTGCAGAGATATAGTAGTGAAATTGCAGCATGCTTTCCAAAAATGAAATGGATACAAAACCAATTTGGCTTGAGATGCTCTTTGATTTGGTAGACCTTACATAAATTATATTCCAACTATGTGCCTGCATTCTGATTCCTGAATTAAGAAGGCACACAGATTTATATCATATAAATGATGCATATAGAAATTAAACTTCCTTCATAATCCTACTAGAATTTGGTTAGTTGTGATAGAGATGAAAAGCAGGCATTGAGATTATCAGGATATTCATCAGTAAAGCCCAGTGGATCATAATATATATATATATATCTATATTGTTGCTCTGTGAAATGCAATGCCGATAATTATAGAGAGAGAACAACACGTTGGGGGATGTACTCATCAGTGGAGACTTGTAAGCTTGATTGAGGAACGGTGCTCCTATAACTTTTTCCCCTTAAATTAAAGAAATGCTGATTCTACCTTTCTAACTGTTCTATTCCAGATATGGTAACGGAAGAACTTGCCGCACAAGCAATCGTAATTGCATTATCTCAGTGACGAATTGGTTTTCATCGATATTCAAATTACTTTTCTACGTAACTGGCTTCCATTAGTCAAATCAAATCTTGGTCGATGTACAAGGTATAAGCGAAAAATTCTGTAATTTTTCATCCCCGCATTGCTTACATGAATCTTCGGTAAGTTCAAGCATCATTGATTACCTGCGAGACAAGTTCCGTAAGTTTACTATTAACGTTGGACGCGATCAAAGCAACACTGCGGTAGCTCACCCAACGTTCATGTTGTGATATAAGAGTAGAGTTAAATTATGTTCGGACAAAATAAAATTGTGGTACTTCTGTCAATCTGTCTGCTCTCTTTTTTTGAGCGAATACCATTCAAAACACTCAAGATGCCAAAGTTGATATGTGCTTTCAAATCGTCGGGACATTTATGATTAGTAACATTAGTAGATTTTGAGTAAGTCGACATCTTACATTAGCTGCCTTAACATTCGACTTGCGTGGCTTCTTTACACAGAGTGACAGTTAAACGTGTAACTTATAACCAGAATGCAATCAAAAATCAAAATTCACATGAATGTTGTACGAATCCTTACAAATTTCACCATCTAAGATTGCTTGTCTCTACAATCAGCCGTGAGGAAAGATAACCTGGAATATGAAGTCAAATACCAATCACATGGTGTCTTTTCTGCATAATTTGGATTGCTAATAAAGAGTGAGATTGTTAATAAAGCATGTTTCAAAACACGAAGGATGTATCATATTACGTGATTTAAGAACAATCGTTAAGATGGAGAATGATATAGAAAAAAGAGTATGACATGATATACAAAATAATGTAAGGTTTATAGTTTTTCATGTAAATGCTTTGCTACTATTTAAGGAATAAGCATTTTATCATTACTTTAAATGTAACAATGTACTCTATAACAAAACAATATGATGTAATGAAAAAATAACTTTAAAAAAAAGTCAGGAAAGAATTTAGAAGAAATGGGATACTAATAAGCACTTAAAATGTATTGGTAGAAAGTGATTTATGGTGATCTTGATGTAACCCTTATAAATGACCCTTTATTTACTTGAAAGTGAGATCGGTTGAGAGATATAGAGATTTGAACCCATGATTTTCGGAGAAGGTACTTTATTTCCTTAGTCAAAGCTCCTTTGTGTTATTTTAAGTTTTATTATCTATACTTAATTTAAGCTCCATAATAGAAGACAACTTCAAACAAACATATCTTCCTCATATGGTGGAATTTTTAAATGGGTTTGAAGTATATGAAAGCTTGCAACATCTATTTTATGTTTAGACATAGGTCAAAATTGTGATAAGGCCAAATATTTATTGGATCTTATCTTGGTCATTAATAACACCCTTCTAAACCTATATAAACCTCTATAATGTATGAGGAAATTTGACTTTTGGACCCCTCTTTGCCCCTTGCCATTTCACTAAATTATTCCACCTTTGTTCTATTTTAAATCATTACGAATTACCTTGTTGGACCATGTGGGAGATTGAGGCTCCAACTTGTGGATGTCCCACTAGCTACATTGCTCTTACACTTTCTTCAAGGATGCATTGTGCAAGTCCTTGGCTTATGTAGTGGAGATAGTTTGCCATTTTTGAAATAATATACAAAGGCTTATGGCATAAATATCTAGTTACATCCTTGTAGCTAACAACTAACGGTTGGGAGGTGTTAGGTTTGGTGAAGGTGAGAAGGTAAGTCTATTGGTCCTAGATTTGTCCATCTATGTATGCATTTTTCTTACCATCACCTTAGCTTCATAGATATGACTTGCAGGTTTGTCATGGGTAAGGTGACATCCTACATTTTTCTTACCATCACCTTACCTTCATAGATATGTCTAGCAAGTTTTTCATGGGTAAGGTAACATCCTACAATGACTGATGCACCTAATTGGGTCTAGACTACAGTCATCAGTTTGGCACCATTGTATAGAGGTTTCTACTCATTTTTTTTTATAAATATTTTTTTTTTGATTTTTTAGTAAGACTTAGATTTGGAATTTAATTTCAAAGACTATTTAAAATTCAAACCATTAGAGGTCTCACATAATTAAGGCAATGTGAGACCATGGTCAAAATTTCATTGGTAGTAAAAAGTGCAAATGAAAATTTTATGCATGTCACTACCTGTAGACTAGATTAATTTGTGGAAAAGGAAAGTCTTTATAGGTTATTGTAGGGTCACATGACAATGAAAGGCTGCAACAACCCTGATCTACGTGTGGATAGATTTGGATCTACATATCCTAGAACGATAAGTTATTGCCAGTAGTGGTACCATGAATGCTCATCCCCTTAATTAGGATCTTTGATAAGAAGAGCAATAGGATACCTAAGAATTAGTTTTACTTTTTAATATCTTGCCCAAGCAAACAGGTATGTACCAAAACCTATATTTTTGAAATTATAAGATTTAGTTGTAGTTATTTTTAAAAGAGTTGAAACATTAGGAAATGAGGAGAGATCCATTATTGCTAAGTAAAAACTGGAAAGGGATTATTACCAACATAGAAAGGATGACAATGTGATGGATAAAGAATTAAAATGAAATCCTATGGTAAGGGATTATCAAATAATCCATTTGATATAGTTAGTTTTGCATAAGTTGCAAATATGTTAAATTATCCTTTAGTTATTTTTGATAGAAATTGCAATACTTATTTTATTACTGGTGAACTTAATGGAGAACCAATCTTTGCTCTATTTGAATATAAAAGAAAGGATACTAGTTGGATGCCAGAATATAAAAATAATTGTCAAACCAACCTTGCATCTAAGATACTAATGAATAATGTAGTAAAAAATTTCCATCATGAGTTATTGTTCCTTTGAAAATTCAAATCAACTTGTAATGACTCCTTCAAACTAAACCAATATTTCATAGTGGAACTATCCAATGTAAATTTCACACCCACCCATCCCTCAAAATCATCAACAATATTCATATAGCATAACTCTAATGTATATTTATGTTAATAAAACTGAAAGTGTAGCCCAACCACAATCATGATCATAAGATTTTCAGAGCATAATCAACAATGATATTAATAATGCTAATATCAAAATACCAATTTCTAATAGTTTAGATCATAATTCATTTTAATTTTTTATGCAACAACAAAAAAATTATAATGAAGACTACACAAAATTGGAGAAACAAATGGATAGATTAGTAGAAAAGGTGCATAACAATTGTAACTGATGAGTGGCGAGGTACCCCTACACTCAACCATACGAAACGAGCGTCGCACGCGCGATCCGGTCGAACTCTGCAGATGGACTAGTTATGGCACCTAGATAGTTAGCCTTAGGTTGCAGTTCGCTGTCTTCCCACCTAGACTAGTTTTGCATATGTCACATATGGTTTAGTCTAGATGAGGTGTATGATGTGTTCCTAATTCTATCGCTACTCCTGAAGGCAATGGAAAAGAATATTAACTAAGCTAAACTAAGAGGAAAAGGGTAAGAAAATCTAATCTATCTTAAGTGTGACGAGCAACCGATTCCTTGATCAACCGTACACATCTTGGACTTCGTGCACGATTGCCACTGGGACTACCAAGCATAGATCCTAGGTACGCCACTGGGATTACCAAGTGCAGACCCCAAATACGCCACTGGGTTACCAAGCGTAGATCCCCCTAGCTACACCACTGGGTTACCAAGCAGTCACACTTAAATGCTCGTAATCAAGTCGTATTCGTTTCGCTTCTAGGAGTTTAAGGGTGAGAGACTAATCGCGATGAGCAACCGATTCTTTAACTAGTCGTACACATCCGTAGATGCTTGTAGTCAAGTCGTACTCACACCGCGCTACGAAAGCAATAAATAACATTAAATAAACAAACAAATAAATAAACTAAGTGAATGNTCGCTTCTAGGAGTTTAAGGGTGAGAGACTAATCGCGATGAGTAACCNTTGCCGGTCATGTGCGTGTCCAAGTATGGCACACTCGAATAAAGACACCATACAATTACATTCACCACACTGCGGGCAGACACGGGAAAAAATCTAACTCTGGAGGGATCAAACTGCCAGAGCTTCGCTACTTCTAAATTGGGATTCCGAATGAGGGAGAGCTGCGTCTTATTTATAGATATGGTGGTGGACTGCGATATCGCGTACGCGATATTGTAGGGAAAGATGCGATATCACGTATGCGATATCGTGGCCCATGATATATTGCGGCCCATGATATATCGCATACGTGATATCGTGGCCCATGATATATCGCGGCCCATGATATAACGTGGGTGCCTTATCGTGGGTGCCTTAACGCGACCACCAACAATATGAGCAATTTCATGTCTCATCAGTAACCAATTAAGAAGATTCATGGGGAAGTCTTTAACATTTTAACTTAGACCTAGCCCATCTCAAAAAAATCCTTACAACACATATATTTCAACAAATACAGTATTAAACCAGTCACAACTACAATTTCAAGATTTTGAGAATAAAATCTTGAAGATCCAATGGTAAATGCAAATCAATTAATAATCCCACCTAATGAGAACATTGATTTAAGTGTTATAGAAAAAGATTCATTTTTAGAGATTAACATCAAATCATGCAATTATGATGAACAAATGAAAGATGAAACTCAAGGTAATATACCTTTAGAAATCCCAAAAAGTCATCAATTATAGAGGAAGTTTTAAATGAGAATTTGCAAGAAGGAGAATCAAGTATACAACTATTTGTTCAATGAAGTCACTTTTTATCTATTAATGTTAACCAATTTAAAGATGTCAATCACATTAACAAATCAAAAGAACTAATAATCAATCAACCAAAAAACCATTTGGAAAATATAATAAAAATGTTATCATATTTTAATTAATCTTTATTATGTAATGATTTCTTCCTTGCCAACATGAATTGTTAAAATATCTTGCATTACCAAGGACTAGGAAAGCACTTTTACATGAATTTCATCTTTGTCTTCCATCACACATATGTCATATTTTGGATTATTTGGAAATATAGAATGAATATTTCTTCAAGTTATATTTATCTCATATTTTTTAAAGGAAGATGACCTATTTCACTTTTCATTATTTGATATCTTACATGAGATTTATAGAAAAGGCATAATGTAATATAGAAGTGTTGACATTCATATATGAAGCCTCTTATATTCCTATTCATACCACAAAAAGAAAAGATTGATTTTCCTATTCTAATTAATTATATCTTTCTAGACTTCTCCTTAATTTTGCCTTAGGTCTAACTTTAGGCCTTATATTAATGAACCTTTAGGGGGTAATCCTAAGTACAATAAACATATGAGAATTCATTTTTCTAGTAGTATCTTCTACTACTACTACTACTACTATATTTTAAAATTTGCTTTTGAAATGGTTAAGGACTACTAGTTGCTTAGGCTATTTTGAAAGCAAATGATCTTAATAAAAGAAATTAAGCCTTTACTTATTGATTTCTTCAATTCCTTACTAATAAATTGATTTCTTTCAAATCTTCAAATGATAAGATCATTTATCTTTTGTTACTTGTTCATTTAAATGAATCTTATCATATATTTCATATGTGAGATTGATGGTTGAATACACAATGTTTTAACAATTAGTCACTTGGGGGTTAATATTTATGGCCTAGCCTAATGTATGTAGTAGGGGATTCTACTATCTTGTACAAGAACCTTACAACTGGGGTTGTGCCTTCTCTTTATTATTCAAGTCATTCTAAATTTCATAGCACAAAAAAGAAAGAAAGAAAATGATAATGCTCTTGCACCCCACAAGAATCACAAGTTGGAAGTAGAGTTACAACTCCCACAAGGATCCCATGAAGTGATTGGACTAGCAGTTGCTTATGCAACATCATAAAAAAATTAAAGAAAAAGAACAAAAAATAAATAAAGAAAAAGATGTTATAAATAAGAAATCAACATCCACTCAAGAAAATCACTTTGTAAAAGAGTTGAATTATATTTGTCTCCCTTATAAAATATGAGGTTGAATCATACTTAGTAACCAATGCATCCACAACAATTGCTTTTAGTAGGAAGGAAATTGTGATTCCACAAGCTTTCAATTTATGTATAAGTTGTTCATCTTGAAATTTTATGAAGAAGAAGGTGAATGGTAAGTGAACAGGTTATTCCTATTCTTATTATCTAGTTATGTAAAAATAATATTTTCCTTTTATTCACATCTTAAATAAATAAAAGAACATAATTATTAGTGTAGGGATACCTCTTTTGATTCCCTTGGTTTTTCCCACATGTGTGTTTTTGTAGGATTTTGGGCATGAAGAAGATGTTTTGGTAGGTTAGGAGACATCTTAGCCAAGACCTAGAGGTAACAAAAGACATTTGAGAGTTAGAGGAGATGTCTTGGTCAAGACTTAGAGGTGACAAAAGATGTTTGGGAGTTAGAGGAGATGTCTTATTGAAATGATAGAAGTCTTAGGAAAGACGTCTTGTTGGGCAGAAGATGTCTTGGGGAAGATATCTCCCTAATCCAAGAGACATCTTGGACAAGAGGTTTTGTTCCTAGAGACAATGTCTTAAAAATAGTAGATGTCTTCCCTAAAATCTAGGATTTTGCAAGAGACATCTCCCAAAGATCAAAGATGACTCGTACGACTAGGGAAAACTTTCAAAAATGCCCATTCCAATTCGGGAAATAGTCAAAATGAGATGGAAAAGGATGGAAACAATTGGGAAGAAGATGAGAAGACTTTGAGAAACATCTAAAGAGACTTAAATGGAGTTGAGGAAAGGTTTATAAGTTTCTTATCTTTCAATTTATGATAAATATTTTGTATTTCACTATTATTGATGACCATGAGTGAGAAGAGAGCTCTTGAGAGCGAATAGTTGAGCAAGAGAGAGTGGGTGAGCACATTAAGTGAGTGCAATTGGTAATTATAGCTCCAAAATCAACATGCCATGTGTTGATCTATGTGTTCTATTCTCTTGTGTTTTACTTGTAAGTTGAGATCTCAGTCTTGGGTTATGAGAGATATTCTCTATTATTTGTGTCTTGCATTTAGAAAAACCATTGTGTGGATGTAGAGCCTCATGCTTTGCAATATCATTTGATTGTGATAGGTTTTGGATTTTTGTGAGTTTTGGTAATCTTTTTGTAATCTTCTAATCAATTAATTAAAGATAGTTATTTTTCTTGTTTCCTAGCAAAAAGTTTTATCTTTGCATAAATCTGGATTTAGTATTTGAAGGTGATTTAATTGTGGAGTGAACCTACTTTAGAATTATTGGTATCAAAGCTTTGTGTTGATTATTGATTAGAAATTGGTTGAGAATTTTGTCAATTTTAGATGGCACCCAAGAAGAAACAAGTGCAAGCACTGAATCAAGACATGGAGAGCATGAAGTATACCTTCTAGATGATGATTGCTAGGTTAGATGAAATTAGTGTAGAAATAGACAAGAATGCTAGTCCTAGCCATATCTAGACACATAGAGGTGAAGAGCATGTGTATTTAGATGACAAAGTTTCACAACTAGGTGGAGATGGAGTGGATAAAGAGAAAGGACAATCCAGCTATGGGAGTATAGAAAACCATCAACCAAGGATTCCAATAAAAAGAAATCCTATTCCTTAGATGTGAAATTTGAGGGCTCCAATGGTGTTAAACACTTCTTCTTTAGGTAAGCCTTATGAGGAAGATGAGGCAAGGCTTACAAGAGCATTCAAAAATGTTTCCAGACTTCCATATGTGGAGTTGAAGACTTCCAATGGTGTAGATGACACCAATGCTTTTGCGAGTTAGTTGAAAACACTTGAAAAGAATTTTTAGTTGGAAGAGATACCAAATAACTGAAGGGTACCTATTGTTGAATCTAGATTAGAAGGTATGACTTCTACTNTTGAAGGGTACCTATTGTTGAATCTAGATTAGAAGTTATGACTTCTACTTGGTGGGAAAAGTAGTCCTAGGATTATGAAAGATGAAATGGTTAACCCATAAAATATTGGAATTTGATGAAATACAAGTTTAAAAGAAAATTTGAATAGTCTTTTCAAATATAAGAAACCATTATAAATTTAAAATTCCTAAGGCAAGGTGATAGGGATATCAAAGAATTCTACATTGAATTTTGTGATCTATTCCATCAATCTAAGGTAAATTAGGAGGAGTATGAATAGTCTTCAATATTTTTAGGAGGTCTTAAAATGGCATACCAGTAAGAGTTGTCCTTTTATAAGTGACAAAATCTTGATGAGGCATATGATTTGGCACTCAAGACTAAGAAGAAATTAGGTGAATTTGGAAACAGGAGCAAAAAATATTCTAAGGGGAAGAAAAAGGGATCTAGATCTTGGAAGGGATCCAAGGCCATATCTAAAGATAAGAAGGATAGTCATGACAAGAAGATTGAAAGAGGTGATGAGAAAGACAAGGCCAAGAAGAATCATGATAAGGAAGGCAAGGGTCAAGGTAGTAGCTCATCAAAAATTTAGTGCTTCAAGTATGGAGAATGGGGAGACAAGCAATGAGAATGTCTACTTCACAAGACAACCAGGACAAAGATGGATAAACCATGGAGGTGGAGGATTTATCAAGCCAAGGTCTTTGGAGAGGTAATCCTAATGCTCCAAAACTTGAGGATGTTTCTGAATTAAATTCTTGTGCATTCATGGGAAATGTAAATAGAGGAGATCATCCTAGTAGAAAGCTAGTGTTTTAGATTCTTGACGAATAAATGAAAATATTTTTTTCTTAATACTTTAGTATGATGTTCATCTAATTATATCTAGAGTACTCATCAAGAAAGACTTTGTACTTTTGCCTAGAGATGCTGTCTAGTACCTAGTCCATAAATGACAATGGGAAATGGTCCTTACATGTGGTAGCATTCAACAACTTGTAGTTGATAAAAATTCTCCATTCATTGTCTTTCTTTGGTGAAACTACAATTAAATTGATTCATTCACTATTAGAAATAGATGTGATGACACTAGCCCATACGAGATGGATGATTTCATTTTTCATCATGTTTCACATGTTAGGATTGAGTCTTCATTGAAGTATCCATCGAGCTCTAATACTTGTGTCCATATATATGTANGATTTTCATTCCAAATCTACAATTTCACTTACACTGTTGTTTACATTTCCATCTTCATTTTCTCATTTCCATTGACACTTCTGTAAGTCCCTGGGTAATCAGCCATACCACCTAGGGCACCTTGAATCCCATTTCTAGAGGCCCTTGGGATTCGAGGTTAAAACTATTCCAATGCCTAGGATTTTTGGTTTCTGTTCTAGTAACCAAATTTTTCAAGTCCAACAACTAGAAAGACACATTATAAGCAAACCTTATGTGATCCTTCCTAGTCATGTGACAAGCATGGTTACAATTATTGTGTCACAAATCTCCTCTATGTCATCAGATATTTTAATTACCTTGAAGAACACCTAGTCCATGAAACCATGAATCATGTCTTAGAAAGACNCTGGGTGTGCATGGAGTTGCTGGGGAGGATCCTAGAAGTCTGTTTGAACTTGCAATCTACACTTGAAGCTCCACAATTTAGATGTTTTCCAACTGTCATTTCTAGTAACTCCTACTTGTTTCCACAAAGATCTGCAATACAGCTGAGGAATTGGTATTACACCTTTGGAGTAGTGGTGTCATGTGGAAATCTTTGTGCCCAGCATAGTACTAGTTTTTCCCAAAGATGTTACAAGGTTGTGGAAAGGTTTTTAGCTACAAAGTGATTTTTTGTGATGAAAATGTTTTCAAGGTATTATTTTTTTTGTCAAAGTGATGGAACCAGAATAAAGTACTTATGTGTGGTATATATAGGATGGAATTCGTTATTTTGGGGCCTACACACCATTGTCATGATTGTTGATAGATTGGTGTTAATTTGCAAGTGTCAATAGTCATCCATTCTCAGCGTAGCTTCCATTTATAGTAATTCTAGAATACTGTAGCCACAAAACCCATCCACTTACTATAAATAGTAAACAAAGTTTTATGACTATGTTAGCACCATCCTTACTATGTTGAATCTCAACTACACTAAAGTTGCTGGAACATGCAATCAACTCCAACATTGGGAAATGCTATATATTCCATTGTTCCATTGATGCTGCAACTATTGAAAACTTGGGGTAACTACGTTGGCCATTATTGGGAAAATGGGAATGGAAAATCCCAATAATTCCAACACTGTATCTTTGCTAGGTTTTGGTGGTGACTACATTGGGTTGAAAAAGGAAAATCCCATCAATTCCATCTATACTAGGGGGTAGATGGTTCCAACAGAGTTAAGGCTATACCCCTACAAAACCCCATGAAAATGCCAATTTTGGCCATTCCCAGGCATTTTTAGCCTTCTCAAGCCTGAATATAGTCATAAGGTACATTTTTCCACTTGGGAAGTAAGAAAATAATAACTTTTGAGGCATTTTTTAGTCTCAAAAGCCAAAGTATGCAAGATTGTAGCTCATGGACCAAAAATCTTACATTTATAATAAGATTCTTGCCTTAAGTTGGAAAATGAAGGTTACAGTTTGCAACATGAAATTTTTGGTGGTGATTAATTGGCTCCTCTTTGTTGATGTTTAGAGGATCAACTTGAGAGACATCGACAAAGAATACAAAATACTACTGTAGGTCCATCACCAACCTTCCTTCTCCACACTTGATTCAATAATGTCAAACCATGTCCAGGAGTGCTTATGATGATGGGATAAGGTCATTGTGACATATTGTCCCTAGATGTCATGGAAAACATCAAATATACATTATATTAGACATTATGCATAATAAGACAATATACCATATGTGAAATATATGTAATATTCAACATTGTGCGTATAGGAAATAATAGAGAAAGTGCAAAAAGAGAAAGAAAAGAATGCTTTATTGATATGGAATGGAGTATCTAGATCATGCTATAAGAGTGTTCCTTTGGGTTTTCTTCCTTCAACATCTATTCCTTAGAGGCAATCCAGCATTGCCACCATGGTTAGGCCTATCACTAGCCAGAAGGAATGGCTAGTCCACTTTCTATCTTACTTTACTTGGCTTCTATGACTTTCCTATACTGGCTCTACCACTCCATGCTTGGCATGATCTTTAAGCTTGGGTAGATCAAACCCCCAAAGGTTACTTCAAGAGACATGTCCGTTATTACAACATGCCCTTTTAGGTCTTAATTACAACTATCCTTTCAGGCCTTATTATGATAATAATAACACTTGTTATGAAGAGACACCATCTTCATTATGAAACATCATTTGGGAATGGGGATGTGATGATCTACCCTTCTTAGGTTTTGTTTGTTCTTGAATGAGTCCATGTTCACTATCTTTTTCTAGCTATAGTACTTCTATTATGCTATGATACTCCAATAATTTGATTTCTCCTTTGAACTTGAAATTGTTTCATTCTTATTTTGTAAACAAAACACATTTAAGAAAAATAGATGGAAAATTAGATATCAATTTCTTGATACTTGCCTCATTTTTTAAAGATAATGACAAGAGGTGAATTAAATATCTACCAACCACCAATCACTAGTCCTAACTAGGGTCACATAAGGTGTAACTTGTATCTGGTTATCCAAGTGAAGGTAGGGCAAAATATTTATTCCAAACTTGCATTACCTTAGCTATTTTACTGATCTAATTTAAAATATAAATTAAACATTAAAGAAAACAATAATATTACAACTAAAAGTAAGGGTGAGATACTTCTTGATCTTAATTAACATTATGAATTGATGGAAGTAATTGTAATTCTACCATAAGTGGTATATGATATGATGGTCTTGTTTGGGATGGAAGGACTTGATCTTGATTCTTCTCCACTTCTTTTTTAGAAATTAAATTGAATAACTTGGGAACTTGGAAGAATTAAACATCGTACCAAATATAATCCAAAGTCTCAATGAAGAATGTTGTTGATCCATCCTCATTAATCACTATAGAGTAATTATAGAATTATGGTTCTTATGAGCACTATCCATCAACATCATCTATTCTTTAATTTTTGGATTTGATTATCTATTGAAGATTCCAAGTAAGTAGAATATGCACTAGGTAATGGAATTGCATGTTGAATTAATGGAAGCATCTTCTTTAAATTAGGTTCATTTTCCAAGGATTCTTTTACACATCCATATTTTCAACTTTTGCATTAAAGTCTCCACAAAGAATAAATGGTATTGGATTAGTATAGCTTAGGAATAACTTATTTTTCAAACTTTCTTCTATTTGCTTAATCTAGAATGCTTCTTGACATAGTCTAACATTTGAACATGTTGTTTTGACGATTAAATGTGTGTTAACTATGCATACACATCTTCCTAATAGGTGGACTTTTAGAATCATTGCCAAAGCTATGTGATTTTTTTGAAATCTTGATTGTTCTTTCTTTTCCATCACTTGAAGTTATGGAATTTCAGAAATCATATTTTCTAAACTTCATTCAAATCTTTGTACTAATTCAAACTTGGCTTCGTTATACAAGATTGCACAACCATCCATGTTGTAACTTTTGCAATAAGATAATATATATGGTTCAAAATAAGAAATTTCACAAAACATTTCTCTTATAAATACCTTTGTATCCCATCTTTTCCAAGTTTGGTTGGAATTGGTATAGAAATTCCCTTGGCAAGACTTCTTGTAGACATAAAACATCAGGATTCAAATCTTGTAACTTTGCTAAAATGCATGGGTATTGATATTCATGTCAATTCAAGGCCCGTGGTGGACATAACAAATGTTGTTTCTTAGTCACTAAGAATCTTGGAAGCACATTGTATGTTGCAACTTTCATTCCCATTCTTGGATTCTTTTCTGGATCATTTCTCTTCATGGCTATTATACACCTTGTCAAAATAAGATTATGACTCTTCATGTTGTTTTTCCACATGATTTGGTTGAAAAATGAATTAATATACCTATTCTTGTCTATTTTTTTATCAATTAATTCTTTAACTAATACATGAATTGATTCTCCGACTAATTTTAGTAATATTTAACTAAGTTATCTAATTTTAGCAATATTTAGATACATTATCTAATTTTAGTAATATATAATTATATCATCTAATTCTTAATAGCATTTATACCTCCCTTAAGAACATTAACTTTGGTAGTGTAACTAATTACATGCCATAGTTGTCTAAAGGTTATCTATAAAGGTTAAGCGTTAAATCTTAAGGCCCAAAAGGTTAAATTCATTAGTCCCAATAGGGCATGATTAGTTATCCTTATGTTATTGACTTTAAGGCATAATTTCATAATATAATTAAATTATTAGGTACTTAGATGATAAATTTGACCTCATCATTGAGTTCAGAAGGGTGAAAAATGTTGGAAATGGCTATTCATATGTTAAAAATGAACATTGTATGCTTAAGCTATGATAAAATTAAGCACTATATTAGGCAAGGGATAAAAACAATTTTTTGGGGTTCCCTAGGATGGATTCGACTTCACTATTATGTTTGGAAGGTTGAAATATATAAGAAATGACTCTTCATTCATTGAAAAAGTCTTCCAAAGTTAAAAGTTATGGCTTCTAGAGTCAAGAACCTTTGGAGTGAAAAATTGAGACTTCTTGAGAGGACACCCACCCCAGTTCTACTCCAGGACAAGTGCACTTAATTATGAATTTTTTATTTATGTTGTTACCAAGGAACCAAATTCTATTTTTTGAAATTATTTCATGCATTTTTAATTTATATTAACCATTTGATGATGTGAATTTTGAATTTTCCATCAATTGATGGAAATTTCAAATTTTCTGTTTGTTGACGGAGACTTTTCCTATTGCGTGATAGCAGGGATGACAATAGCAATAACCATGGTGGTGCACTGGGATGGAGGGAGGACTTGGGCAAGGTTGGAAAGACCTGAGTAGGGCTCACGTTGCCCCTACATGCACCCATGTGGCCCTCAAAGGGGCCTACATGGCCTAAGTGGGGCCTACTGGCCTGAAAACAAGGTTTGCATAGCCCCAAATAAGGCTTGTGCACCTTGCTTGGGGCCAATGTAGCCTAAGAGAAGCCTATAAAAAGTCCATGCAGCCCTCATAAGGGCTAGCACTTAATGCAATTTTCAAGGTTTTCAATGCCAGAGGGTGTTGAAACAAGGCATTATTGGCAATGCCGTTAGAGTTTGTGGGCACTAGGATGGGTCATTATGGATGATGACGTTGGTGCCCATGATGGGCCATTATGAATAGTGCCATCAGTGCTTATGGTTCCTACAATGAATCGTTATGATCAGTGTCCATTAGTGGTATGCGATGTCAGTAGAGGTAGCGCTGGGCAAGGTAGAGGTGGCACGTGGCAAAAGGAGGTACCAAAAGGGTTTTGATGCAGTAAGCACTAAGAAAATAGCATAGCAAGAGCAACATGGTGGAGTGGGTGGCCACAACATAGCGTAGGGGTTTGTAGGTGTAGTAGAGGTTTTTGTAGGTAGTGGAGAATAGACAGTGGCGAGTAGCAAGTGCAACAAGAAAATGGTGTGGTTTGTGGCGAACCTAAAATAAGGGATGTGCTATCCTAAATAAGGGTTGTAGGGCCTATGCAACTCTTTCTAGGCCTATGTGGCCCATGTAGGACCTGTGCAACCTACAAGGTTGGTACAGTCTATAGGGTTTTCTTGTGGCTCCTACTAAGCCTGTGCGGTCCTTTGTAGGCCAATGTGGCCTATGATTTTTTTTTTGGAAAACGGAGGAGAACGCACAACCTCCCACTTAAATTTTTCTCTTGAATAATCATAATTTAACAATTTAATATTATTTTAATGCACACATAAAAAGAAAATTAAGACATCGACATCTCTCAAATTATAAGTCTGATCAAAACAAAATTTGTACTATTGGAATCATCTCAACAAGCACTATTCATTGGATATAGTCTTAGGGTTCAAAAAATAAGTTGGAGTTTTAAAAGTTTAAAAGGTCCAATTGGCTTATTCTACCAAAACAACCTTACCAAGTTGATATATGGAAGACAAGATGACTTATAAATGACTCTAAGTTTCTTAGGATAATGAATTTTAAAAAAACAAGATCAATTTAGGTCATGGATACTAACTCTTTGGAAGAAACTTAACAATAACCTTAATTTATATATATATATGTGGTATTAAGATGGGTAAGAGTTACCTAGACTGGTGTATCCTTGTCTTACCAACATCTCTTGTAATTGATTAATCTTGATGAAGCATAATCAAATCTTCATTAGTCAATGATATCCATGAAATAATTTTGTTGGTTGATGGGATCTATGTATTTTGTAGGTGCCTGATCCATTATTCATGAAATCAATGGAATGGTATCTTCTAGCTTACATAGAACATCTTAGACATGTAGTGAAAATGGTGGTGGTCCATGATTCTTCCTAGTAAATGGCTTAGTGGTTCATCATTAGCTTGTAGTCAGCCCATGGTTTTGAGTGGTCCTTGGGTCATGGTTTGGTCTGATACCAATTGTGAAATCTTGTCCTTAGATGTCATGGAAAATCTCAAATATACATTATATTAGACATTATGCCTAATAAGAAAATATATCAAATGTGAAATATATGTAATATTTAACTTTATGTGTACAAGAAATAATAAAGAAAGTACAAACAAAGAAAGAAAAGAATGCTTTAATGATATGGAATGGAGTATCTAGATCATTCTCTAAGAGTTTTCCTTGGGAATCTATCCCTTAGAGGTAATCCAGCACTACCACCATGGTTAGGCCTATCACTAGCCAGAAAGGATGGCGAGTCCACTTCCTGTTCCACTTCACCCACCTCCTGTGACTTGCCTTTAATAGCTCCACCATTGCATGCTTGGCATGACCTCTAAGCCTAAGTATAAANCAAGGAAAACTCTTAGAGAATGATCTAGATACTCCATTCCATATCATTAAAGCATTCTTTTCTTTCTCTGTTTGTACTTTCTTTATTATTTCTTGTACACATAAAGTTAAATATTACATATATTTCACATTTGATATATTTTCTTATTAGGCATAATGTCTAATATAATGTATATTTGAAATTTTCCATGACATCTAAGGACAAGATGTCACAATTGGTATNTCTGTTATTACAACATGCCCTTTTGGGTCTTAATTACAACTATCCTTTGCCACTACATCTTTTGAAATGTTGGTTACTTGACAATGCATTTGAGAAACCAATACTTCTCTCAAAGGTTTACTTGGCCATTAGAAGTCATTGGTTTATCCTTTTAGGTTTCATTGATCATTTAAATGCTTGGAAATTTTGCTTTTTCATTTTTTTTGTTGGGGTAAAACATTCATTAGGTTTCATTACCAAGGCTAGTTTTTGTTTGGTATTCTCGTTAAGTAAGATGTGTTATACTTGATGGACTTGCTAGTTTCCCATTGAATGAAGTATGTTACATTCAATGGACTTGATAGTGAAGCATGATGAAGGGATGTCATATGATCATAGTACATGATTGTCAAATATTGATCATCATTGTTATCGATGGTAAGGAAGGTTATAGGGTTGGGCTCAAGGGAATGGTCATGGAAATGATATGAAATAAGCACTCTTGGTATAATAGGACAAAACCTACTAAATCTTGCACATCAATGTCATGTGTTAACTTGCTATCGTAATAAGTTGCATCTTGAAGATCACTCTTGGCTTCATCCTACAAGCAAAACTCCAAGGGTACAAGAAAATCATACAAAGAAATCATGTTGTTACAATGAATTGAATAAGGCACATAAAACAATTAGTAAACCTAGCTACCAAAGGTCACATATGTTACAAGGTTCCACATCTCATTTGTTGTGAAAAAAAAAAGTCATGTAGGCTAATTTGCTATTTGTTGTAGATGTTGTTGACGTTGATGGCTAGCTCACATCCTCTACATGTAGTAAGGTTTTAGATAAGAATGGTTAACTGGATTGGCCAACTCATTCTCATCCATGTCTGCAATTTGGTAGGCCATGTTGCCATAGGCCTTGGTGATCAAGACAGGCCCTTTCCAGTTGGCTGAGAACTTATCCACATGCTCACAGACAACCTTAAGGACCAAGTCTTCTGTCTTGATCTTGTGCTTGGCCAAGTTATGGTGGTATTACCATTTCTACCTCTCTTGGTAGCACTTGATGTGAGGAAGCATTCACACTCATTGCTTCTCCACTAAGTCTAGGTCCATGATACATAGTTGATTATTTTATTTGTCATTGATGAAGTCAGATAGAGCTACTCAGAGTGATGGTACTTGCAATTCAAAAGGAAAAAAAACTTTAAAACCATAGATAAGGCTATATGGTGTTATACTTTTTGTGGTTTGATATGTTGTTCGGTATAGCCAAAGTGCATGGACAAGCCACTCATGACACTTGTGCTTGTTGTTATTTAGCATTTTCTTGAGCAAGTTGATGATGGCCTTATTTCTTGCTTCAAATTTTCCATTGGCTTAAGGGTAATAAGGTGATGAGAAGAAGTGCTTAATGCATAAGTCATGATAAAATTTTTTCATTTCTTGGTTACTAGACTATGGTCCATTTTCTGTGACTATGGTCATAGGTATGTCACTGTCAAGTCAGATATTGTTTAGTATAAGTTTACAGACTTGTATAGACATGGTATTCTTTGGGGGAATAGCCTCAACCCACTTAGTAAAGTATTTAGTTGTGGTGATGATGAAGCTATGCCCTACAAAAAAATTAGGTGCTATAGGTATGATGATAGTCAATCCCCATCATTGAAATGAACAAGTAATTTGAGTACTGTGCTACTGAATTGGCAGTACATGTATGAGATTGCTATGTTGTTGGCATGTATCACAAGTTTTTACCTTCTACAGGTAGTCATTTTCCATATAGGACCAATAATAACCTAACCATCTAATCTTAGTAGTCATGGCTCTAGGTTCTATATACCCCCAACATACACCCTCATGAACTACTCTAGGATTGTTCGGGCTTGGGTGTTACCTAAGTAGACTAGTAATATGCCATCGTAGAACTATCAACATAATGTATTATCGCCTGCCATGACATACTATTTTGATCACTTACATATGTTGTCCTTTTGAGGAGTAGTTAGGCCTTGTGAAGGTTCACCATGCATAAGGTAAAACTTGATATTATTGTACCACTCCTTTATAGGAGCAGTATGAACTACAACCACAAAGGTATCCTCAATGCTCTATGTGATGGAAATAGCATAGTCCATGGTCAAGCTGGGTAACTTACTAAACAAATTTGGCATCACACTGAGGGCTAGTGTTGCAATCACATCAGCTATAACGTTCTCATTTTGAGGTATGTGTTGGATATCAATGTCTTTAAATTATTGTAATAGTTGATTTCCTAGGTCATAGTAAGGTTGCAAATGTTTGGTTTTACACACATAAACCTCCATTACTTGGTTAACCACAAGTTGTGAATTTCCTTTGATCATTAAGGACTTAATTTCTAGGTCACAAGCTACCATCATTCCTCTGATCAAACCCTCATACTTCACTATATTGTTGGTGCATGAAAACTCAAATCGGTAGGTGGAGGATTGGATTTCATTAGATGACAATGTTATGATGGTAGTAGCACTAGCTCTATGGGTAGTTGAAGCTTCATTAAAGTGCATGACTACCTCATAGTCCTTAGGCACTTGGCTAACAATGTTGATGTGTTCATTTGGAAATTTAGGGTCTATAGTTTCATGGTCTTTAATAGGTGAAACAGTGAGTTGTACATCTATAGCTTGACCTTTCATTAATGCTTGAGAAATGTAATGAAGGTCAAACTCCACTGTTATGGCTTTCCAATGGGCTATTTGGCTACTTTCATAGATTTTGGTTTTTATGGCTCTAAGTACATTGTCTTTGCAAATGATGTTGATCTGGCTCCTAAAGAGGTAGTGTCTTCTCTTCTTCAATGAGAAGACTAGGGCTAGATAATACTTATCTGTTTCAGTGCATCGTGTCTCATGGGTAACTAATGCATGGCTAAGATAGTAAACTGGTAACTCTACTCCATCATCTTACTTTTGAAAAAATAGAGAGGCAATGGACACATTAGATATAGTAACATAGATGTAATAGGTCTTATCCTTTTATGATGTATAAATCATTAGTAGTTGTGCCAACTCTTGCTTAAGTTTTTCAAAGGCCTCTTAGCATTAAGCCATCCACTCATAGTGGACCCCTTTCTTAAGCAAGTGTTGCATGAGTTGTAACTTATTCGTAAGCCTACCAATAAGCCTATGAACAAATTTCAATCTACATTGTAGTCCCTAAAGCTTTTAAAGGTTATTTGGTGCTGTCAAGTCAGATATGGCTTTAACCTTATCAAGATCGACACGTATTCCTAGTTTAGACACTATAAAGCCAAGCATCTTACTAGTTTTGACACCAAAGACACACTTATTTGGATTAAGCCTAAGCTCATGCTTAAGAGATCGTTTAAGTACAAGATCAAGGTCATGTGCATGGTCATTAGCCACCTTGAACTTAACAGCTATATCATCTATTTAATCACTGAGCAAACTTAAAGATATATGTCATAGCTCTTTGGTAGATTGCTCCTACATTCTTTAGGCTAAATGACATCATGGTATAACAAAAGGTACCCCAAGGGGTCATGAAGGTGGTACTAAGTTGATGTTGCAGGTTAATCCTAATCTGGTTATATCCCAAGAACCCATCCATGAAGGATAATAATGCATCACCATTCATAGTATTGCTAAGTTGGACAATACTAGGAAAAGGAAAATTTTCTTTAATGGTTTCCTTATTTAGATCTTGGAAATCAATGCAAATGCATATCCTCCCGTTTTTCTTACAAACTACGACTATGTTGGACACTCATTCTGTGTAGTTAACAGCTATGATGAAACCATCTTGATATAATTTTGTGATTTCATCACAAACTGCCAATGCCAAATTAAGTATAATTTTATGAATCTTTTGCTTAATTGGTCTAATGCTAGGACCAAGTATGATGTTATGTTGGACTAAACATGGATCTAGGCTTGGCATATCTTCATATGACCAAGCAAAGGCCTTAATATTGTCTTGTAGGACCTTGGTGATGTCTTGAGCCTATTGAGGTTCTAGTGAGGAAATTTGTTTAAATGTTTTCTCCACACCACTATGTGTTGTGATAGGAACCTCAACTAGAGAGTCTTTAGTAATGTTGCTAGCCTTAATGTTAAGGGTTTTAACCAGATTTTGAGGCCACTCTAGGGGTTTTTCTATTAAGTCTATGTGGTCAACAAGACTCTCAAGCTCAAGATCTAGGAAATTAGGGTTAATACATCATTTAACATCATCATGGGGCTTACTTAGGCTCAAGGGCAAAATGATTTGCTTCTAGGTGTCCATACTCTAATCCTGCATATTAACCATAAGCACATTAAGTGGCACTAAGGTAAAAATGAGTAAATGAAGTAAAAATAATAGAAAATACCTTAAAATGATATAAAATACCTTAGTAAATATGTGAACACATTCTATTCCAATATCAAACAAAATGCAAATAGGGTCAACCAAGGCCATGGAATGTAGGTGAAGACAAACAAGATGGAACAAAGGCCAAATAAAGGCAAATAAAGGTCAAAACAAGATAAAACATCATAAAACATCAAAAATAAGGCTAAACATGATTCATAAAGATTAGTTTTGCTAGTTTAAGGCCTTGGCAGGTGATTATACTAGTTTAAGACCTTGACAAGCCATGGTTACATGGTGGTAAATGATGATAAAGAATGGTCAAACCCCATCACTAAACACCAATCAAAGGCTAGACTAGGATCAACAAAGGTCATAATAGAGAAAAAAAAGGTAAACACGATGAAACTAACTTGATGCAGAGGCTAGATGAGGTCAACTAATAGCAATGAAGGTCAACAATACATCACAAGGTCAAAACAAGTTAAAACACCAGAAACCAGGTCAACTCCATCAGAATGGAATACATGTGATAAAACTTTATCAATGATAGTTATACAGGGTTATATTTTTCTAGTTTTAGGCCTTAGCTGGCCATGGTATGAGGCTACAGGGTTGCCAGGGGGTTTGGGCACATGAGGAGTCATTTTGGAGTTGTTTTAATGCAAATTTGATAATTTTTCTTGTGACTACATTAGGCCCTACTAGTGACTACACTAGCCTATCATAGTTATGCATTCCCTAGCATAGTTGACATTGATGGATGATTTCTCAAGATTTTTAAGGTCACTTTTGGGCTTCTAATGGCCTAAATAGCTAGCCTAGGGTGTGGGTATTAAGGATTAGCAAGTTTTGACTCCATTTTCTACTTCTTGGAGGTTGGAAATGATGTTTCTATTGGTGATTACATTCGACTAGTAGGCCCCACCATTGTCACATGGAATAAATTAATTCATGGGATTCCAAGATTATTCTTAGCTCTTTGCCAGTTTCCTAGATTAGTGTAGGGTGATTGGAGGACTGGATTGGCTGTTTGGAGGTCAAAATTTGGCAACAAAAGTAGGTTTTATGGAATTTGCCACTGGACTACACTAGGCTAGTGTAGTCATGCATGGTGCTAGCATAGTTGAGTGGAATTCGGTGTTTCCAGGCCTAAATTCAAGTGAAAGTATAGTTGGATGAGGTGGGGTAGGGAATTGGGCTTCTTAGGTTGGTTTTGTGCTATTCTGGAGTGGTATAGCATTGGTTGTTATTACCACAAAATCCTTTTTCACTATGACTACACTCAGCCAGCATAGTCATAGAATTCCTCAGCATAGTTATGCATGGAAAATGATTTTTGATGAATTTCCATGGTGAATTAACCATGGTAATGGACTTCCAGGATCATTGGTATTGCTAGCTAGGGTTTTAGTGTCAAAATTGCTAATTTTGGTGCTTGTTTGGTGTTTGGAAAGCCAAATACCCTATGACTACGTTGGGCCTGCAATTCCCAACATAGTTAAGGAATTTGAGTGGAAAATAGTGATAAAAGATAAATTTTGACTAGTTTCCCAAGGTCTCAAGGTCTTAGAATGCTCTAGCAGGGCTCTAGGTCTTTCTGCAAGTCAATTTTGGTATTTCTTAAGCTATTTTGGGCTATTCCAAGTGGATTACTCTAGGCTACACTAGTGACTACGTTGGCCCAACATAGTCATAGTAGTTTCCAGTGTAGTCAAGGGATTTATCATGGAAAATAATGAATTTTGGCTTACTCCCAGGGTTTGATGGTCCCAAAATGCTTCAATACGATCATGCAATTAGAAATGGTGTCTTGACAACTAGATTTGACTTGTTTTGAGGCTTCAACATGTGAACTATGCTGGGCAACACCAATGACTATGTTGGCCTAGTGTAGTGACACAATCCCCAGTGTAGCTTGTAGTTTTAAGCTAATAAATGATGAGTTTTGACATGATTTTCCAAGGTTTTGTGTCTAGGTATTCTCTAGTAGGGTTTGGAGGTCAATTTGACTAGTATAAGCTTAATTTTGACATTTCTCACATGGACTACGCTAGCCCAGTGTAGTCATGCAAAATTTTAGAGCATAGTTGAGTTTGAGAAAGGAAAATACTAGGTTTTGTGACTAAAAATGATTTTGGTAGGGTCCCAAGACTTCCAATAATGAATTTTGCACTATTTGGGATAAATTTCAGCTAATTTTAGATGGAGTACATTGGGCTCTAATAGTGAGTATGTTGGATCAGTGTAGTCACACCATCACTTAGTGTAGTTGAGGTTGGGGATTGAAAAAAATGGTTGAAAAGGTAAATTTTATGGCCAAACAAGCTTTGGTGAGGTTCTAGAGTTTGTTGAAAGTGGATTTGAGTTCCTTATCATAGATTTTGAACAACTTTAAGTCGACTACATTGGGCTTTAGTAGTTACAATGTTGGCCCAACATAGTCACATAATCCCTCAACATATTTGAGTGTGAAAAATGAAAAAAATAGAAAAATTGGTAAGTTTTATCTTAGTCTTCTGCTCTGTTGTGTTTTGGGGTTTTCTGAAAGTATGTTTGGCTAGGAAATAACTGGTTTCAGGCTTTGTAGATTGACTACACTAGGCTTTGGGAATGACTACACTAGCCAAGCCTAGTCACTATTGGGAAATGGATTTTGGACTAGGAAATGATAAAATCTTGCTTCTATGTTCTTTTTGGCATGGTCATAAGGTTTATGAAGGTGAATTTATGCTTGGAAATGCTTTTTTTGAAGGTTATTATGGGACTACGTTGGACACCTACTGTGATTACACTGGCCCAACGTAGTCATCCCACTCCCAGTGTAGTCACACTTAGGAAATGGATTTTCATGTTTTCGTGAATGAGTTTTAAGTGATTGATAGGAAATTGAGGTTACTAGGGGCCTTTGGAAGGTGTGAAGGCTTTGAAGTAAAGTTTTGGAGGTGTATGATGGTTTACATGGTTAATTCTTTTTAGAAACCCTATGAATATGATGGGCTAGTGTAGTCACTAGGTTTCTCTAGTGTAGTCATGCATATTGACCAATTTCTTGCTTCATTTGATGAATCTAACCTAGTTTTGAGGTCACCAGGATATCTAGCCACGGTTTGGGGAGATGGTATGGAAGTTTAAAGTCGATATAAGGTTGTATGAGCTAGGAATGATCTATTCCATCATGGACTATGTTGGGCTAGCGTAGTCCACCTCTAAGCCAACGTAATCACATGGGATGCCCAATTTTTAGGTGAATCTTGGAGTTGCAATTCAGTTATCATGGTTGTCAATACTTACCTTCCTAGCTTGGTTATGAGGCTTTTTTTATCATAGATGGAGGAATGGATGTTGGGTTTTGAGAGGATGGGATATGACACTTATCCTAAGGTTTCCATGTGCCCAAGGCTCAACGTTGTTAAGCTTGGAAGTTAAGAATGCTTAGTGTAGTCATGGTTTTCTCGAGGTATTTTTGGAGCACCTAGTGGGGCCCACATGGAGTTAGAAAGTGTGGATGGAATAGCCTCTCATAACTTTCCATAGTCCCTAGTTGCTAATTCCATCACAAAGTGAAGTGAAAGTGATGGATGGAAACTAGGGTTTCAAGGTGGACGCTTAGGTTCACATGGATTTTCATGGTCCAATTTGCCAAAATCAGTGTCACTTTCATACTTCCCAGCTACTATAGCTAAGTTGAGAGCTCTATTGTTACCATCATCACTAGCCCCAACATAGTCATAGGTTGTTGTTGCTTCTAGTGCTAGTGTAGTCACTATAGTGTTGTAGGAAACTAAGAATTCTCATCATTTTTTTCACTTATTTCTACACCATGATAAAAAGGAAGGCACCTATGAAGAACCCTTCATTGGAGGAGGTAGATGCAGTTGCTCAGGGCTTTCACACCTTTCCCATCCCAAGAATAGAGAAGGTTCTACTATAGTCTATCCTAGGTACATAGTCTATTCCATTTTTCCATTTATCCCATCTATTTTGTTCATTGGGTTTATGTCATGTATTCCATTTTTTAGATCTAGGATTGTGTGTTGGTTATTTTGGAATTTCATAAAAATACCATCATAGTTTTAGGTCATTTTTATTCATTTTCAATGTTTCTTGGATTTTGAGTTTTGTCTTTGCTGCAGAATAAGTGATGTTTTTCATGAATTCCATGGGTTTTTTGTTTCTATTGGAAAAAATAATATTACATGTGATTTTTTTCCTAAGAAAATGGTTATGTTTTTTAATTTTTTTAATGATACAAGAATATTTTCTATGTTTTCTTGGTCAAATATATTTTTTAACCACTTAATTTTTCCATATGGTTAATTTTCTATGACTATTTCTATCAGGCTATGTTAAGTGGGTTTTCCATTTCTTGCTATTTTCTAGTGTAAGTTTGTTGATTTTTATATAGTAAAAATTATGAATTTTTGAGTTTTATGCTCATGGGTGTTTAGTTAATAATTCAAGGATGTCAATGGTCATTGAATCATTGAATTTAGATGAATGGTTTGTTTCCAGAGGACATTTTTGTTGACTTGCGCAAAAATGGGATTTTGGTATGATGGTGACAATTAGGTCATTTTTGTAATTGTATCTAAAAAATCGGTTAATAATTTTTATGTTTTTATTATTATGGGGTTGTAGTTCATGGTTTTACAATTCCAACAGCTATAGAATCATCAAATTTCTTTAGGCAGTTAATTTTTTATGGTTGTTTCCATAAGATCACATGAAATTATGGTTTTGAGGTTATTACTCATTTATCCCTATGAAGATGGGCAATGTTTTTACATTGGAAAATTTTTTTCCATCAATGTCCCATGGTCTTAGAGATAGCTTGAGATGTTAGGAATTGTTTAGAGGTGGTTTAGAGATGTTTGGATTATATTAAGAAATTTTTGATATTTTTTATGAGCAATTTCCCATGGCTATTTTGGTATGTAGTGTAAATTTTGGTTGTAGAATTGGATTATGCTTTGAATTTTTCCTAAGTGTAAATTTTGTTATGTCATAGAGGTTACTCCATTAGCTAAAGTTA
The DNA here is from genome assembly GCA_015680685.1 of Gnetum montanum. Lineage (NCBI taxonomy): Eukaryota > Viridiplantae > Streptophyta > Gnetopsida > Gnetales > Gnetaceae > Gnetum > Gnetum montanum. The sequence goes on from MNCI01015405.1 coordinate 433,108, forward strand.
TAGTTATCACTTCATGATGCACTATGAAGACCTTGATCCTCAAATTTGGTGAGGTAGAACTTGCATAGGACTGGTTTCCTAACTAGGCATTTGAGGCTATTTGAGCAAGGATCATTCATGCATGCTTGTTTGATCTATTCATGGTCCAAAGCCCAATTTTTCCCACAACAGAGATGTTGAAAATCATTGACTCCTTTAGCAAAGGAGTTAGGCGGTTTGTTACCCATGTTCACAGTGTGACTGTGGTCTTGGATGTTAACATATCCACCTTTAGTGAGCTCTTTGGTGTTCCTAATGAGGGCATAGTGATTGTCATCAATGTTGGGAAAAAGGTGAAGCACCATGAAAAAGTGGAGGAGTGGTTAAACACTCATCGTAGCTCCAAGGGGCTCTCTTTAAGCTAGTTTTAGGTTTCAGAGGTTAGAGAGATATATCTCCTATTTTGATCCTATGTGCATCCTAAGTTGTTATCACAGGGGAAGATCATGGGTGTGATGCAAGTTTGAACCATGAAGCATGTCATCATCGATCTAGTTGGATAGCTCATTTGGTTTCTAGGCTACAGTGGAAAATCCTAAATCTTCACAACAACCTCAAGGTGAAGTGCCATGTGCATTTTTTACTTTTTGTAGCTTATTTATAGAGGCTTACAGAGTTCCTCATAGTGAAGAAGGATGGACGATGGGTAATCCAAGATCCATCCCAACTCACCAAGCCTTAGGTGAGACATGTTTTTTCAACCATAAAGGCCCAGAACCCACTAAGAGGTGTGGGTGAATTACTATCCATTACCACAAAAGGGATTGATGGTATATGTTTCACATCCCTTGACAACATAGGGAGGGAGCCCCATGTTGATTGTGGTAACATCAGAATGGCCAAAAAGACACTTTGTAAAGTTGAGGGTTTAGCTAGAGCAAAACTTAAGAGGCCTTTGGTGGATAAGACAACACGAGTGATTGAGGAGCCCTTGAAGAGGAGATTAATCATTAAGCTTAGAAGGGCACAACATGATGTTAGAGGTATATTTTATTTAATTTTATGTTAATTTATTTCAAAGTTGTATGGTTGAGTTATGGTTTTGTCTAAGGAAAAATGTGCTAAGTTGCTATGTTGTTTTATGGTTGTTGTTCTTGCAGATAAGCAATAGGAGTAAGAAGCCATGGTAGCAACAGTAGTGGCTAAAGTGGAATGGAGGTGTTAAGAGGAGGAGGAATTATGACATCAACAAGAGGAGGTATTGCAACATTATGAGGATGAGGCGTTGCAACACCTAGAGGATGAGGATCTACCCAATCCTCCCTTGGATAACTTTGATGCCTTGTTTGAGGATCCACACTTAGGTAAACCTCCTACCATCACATTTGAAGATCTCTTATGTATATATGATTGTTGGTTTTATAAATTGTATGCATTATTTTTCATTGTTTTATGTTTGATCTTAGCCATGATTGTTGATTAATTTTTGTATTGGTTGCAGCTCCAAAGCCTTAGGCTGAAGCTTCCACTTCCACCTTTTGCATGTAACCATGGGTGGATACTCCCAATAAGTTTGAATTCATGCAGGTTGTCACCAAAGATATGGTAAATTAGTTGTAGCAAATAGCTCCTAAAGTTGGTTAAAGTTCTAACCCATTTTTTCTTTATTGCTTATATGTCTTTGATTTTTCATTCAATTTCTATGGTCATGTAAATTTTTTTATCTTTTGTTTTTTAGTTATTAATTGATTTTACTTGTTGAACCTTGTTGTTTTATGTTGTTTACAGTGCCTAAAATGAGATGGGATCCTAACTAGGTTGTGGAGGTTGTTGTATTGCCTTCCTTACCTCTTGATGTAGAAAATGTCCCATGTAAGTTGTATGAAGATGCCATTGGATGTGCACTCTCATGTTTCAAATCTTTGTGGGAATGCAGATGTTTCAATGAGTTCCTATGGGAACAAGTTGTGACATTGAGGAGGAGAAATGAGAAACTAATAGAGGAGGTAAAGGATCTCAAGGATTGTAAGGAGTTTGTGAAGGCCTAGGTGATCAATAGGGAATCTTTATGCACCAAAGAGATCACTTGGGTTCTCTATTGAAAGGCAATTCATGGCAAGGTTGTTCTTGCCAGAGGTAGTAGAATAAAAAATTTAGATAGATCTCATAAGTCACAAGGCTAGAAAATGGAAGGATTATTGTGCTTGGGTCCTTGAGTGGGGTTGAACACAAAAGGATCACAAGAGGATGTACAAGGTTGAGTGGGATGCTTATCTAAGATGGCTATAGGAGGAGTCTATGGAACAATGGTAGCTAGAGTTGTTTATGATGGGGATTAATGTAGAGAACACCTATAAGATGTTTATGAATAGCATGGTTGTAGCCAAATCCCCCACTTGCTAGATCACTACTACCTCAAGTGAGGTAACCACCATGATGTTTTCACATGAGCCACCCACATGGAGTGATGTAGATAGGAGGAATGTTCTCATGGGTATTAATCTTGGGGATGTTAATTGGACCAACATGTCTAAAGATCAACTCCTTTTCCATCTAGAGGTTGGTCTTTAGAACTTCCTCATGAAACATGTGGCTTTGAAATCATCTCAAGTTTTCTTATTTTAATTTTGGTTTTATTATGTTTTAAGTTATTAATTTTGGTTTGATGTGCATTGGTTACTTATCATTTTTTAGTGTTATCGTGTTATAGGCAACAGATGATGGAAATGGCCCCAGGGGTGAAGGTGGAAACAATGCTCCACCCCTCCCCTAGATGCTCCTTAGCATCACCTAGTTGCCACTTATTACAATTTCTAGTTTCAGTTATCATTTGTTGATTTGATTTTACATTTGATGATGTATGGCTAATGTTAGCCAATTATTTAGTTGAAGACAATTTATTATTCGATGGTTTGTTATTTAGAAATTTTTGCCACATTATGTGGTTATGGTTATTATGTTATAAATGTTTTAATTTTAAATTTCAAGTTCAGTTTTTGATTATATTGTTCTATCATCTTGGTTTTATTATGGTTTCATGTTGTAATCTATGTTTTAAGGTTATGTTGGCTAAACTAGTTAGAGTGTCATAACATAATAAAAAGGTTTAAATGGCTAGGTAACAAGGTTGTAGACTAAAATAGAAATAGTTTATTTAGTTATTTGCCAATTTTAGGCCATGGCAGGTCATCTTGCTAGTTTAAGGAAATAGTGGATTGTACAATTTGTAAAAGAAAACATATTTTTTTTATGTTTTAAAAATTTTTGTGGATTATTTTTAGTTTTAAAGTTTTTATAAGATTTTTATTTTTTTAAGAAAAGAAAAAGAAAAGAAGAGACCTTAAAAGTAAAAAGAATGAAAAACAGAAATAAACTTTAAATGATATGAAAATTTGAATTTAACATAAGGAAAAACAAAATGGCACAAATAGGTAAAATGTAGACTAGGCTATTAGACTATGAGTAGGTATAGTTACAAGGTTATAAGCAAGAAGGATCAGGGGGTATACATCACTTGTGAAGATGTTTCCTAATCTTGGAAAAATTAGGAAATGCATTTGATTTATTTTGCAAAAGGTTTTATTCTTTGTCTCCTTCACTAATAATGCTGAAGGGGAGCTCTCCCCATGGTGCATCAATAGGTTCATCTTTGTTCACCTTGAGCTCTTTTGCTCGATTTGCCTCTTTGATTTTGTTGCCAATAGTAGGAATTTCTTCCTAAAATTCCAATTTTGACCCTTATTCTACATAAACATTATTAGCTACTAAAGGGACCTCACTATCACTATGAATGATTATTTCACCTCCCTCATAAGATAGGTGAATTTCTTGGTAGATAGGTGAAGACAAAACTTGCAATTAAGCTAGCCAAGATATTCCTAGGATGAGGTTGAATCCTGGTGTTTCCTCTACCACTAAGAAGTTTGTTGTTGTGGGGAATTGTTCCCTTGCCTTGAAATCAGGAGAGATAGAGTATTTAACAGCAGCTTGAAGGACTTAAAGATAGATGTTACCATGTATCACATTTGTTCTATTAGGCCTAATTGCTCAACGATGATATAAGGTATAACATTTTTTGTTGCCCCATTGTTAACATGCACCATATAGACTTTATATTGTCCATCTTGTATAGTTATGAAGAGGGGTGCCTTGCTTACTTTACTATTCTAGGAGCTTGTCTTGATTTTGCTATTGAGAAATACTAGTTATGTTGGTCTCGCTCCCTTGGGTGAAGAAGATATCATCACCACATGGATGGATTCTTTGTTAGTGAGAATATCCTCACTAATGGTGATAGAAGTCATCTTAACTAGTGCTTTACGATGTGTAGCAGAAGTCATAACTAGGTCATATAGGCTCAAGGTTGTGTTTTTTTATTTTAGAGACTAGTTGACTTGCTCCATTGCACTTAAGAAGTTTTTATCGTTGGTCATGGACTTGTTTTCCTAGTTATGCTTAACTTCCTCCATGCACCTCAAAATGCACACTTCATTTTGTATTATTGTTGTGATATATCCTCTTTCTTTTTCTATTGTTTCTTAGGGTCCACCCATGGTTTACTTGTTGAAGTATCCTGGGTTGTGAGACACTGCCAATTTTGGGCTTTTGTGTCTTCGATGATAAATTTGTCTAAGTGTTAAAACTTGGTAATTTTTTTCTAAGTGTGGGTGTTATGCTCTCTAGCATAGCTAGCATAGCATACCTTGAGGCCTGTGTTGCAAGATTTTTCTAAGTGTCAATAGTAGTCTCATGAAAATATTTCTAAGTGTCCTACTATGCTCTCAGTCTGCCTACTATGCTCCCTAGTGTAGCTAGCGTAGCACACATTTCCATGGCTAGTTTTCCCAAGTGTTAAGCTAGAAGTGGTCAAGGGTTGCTTGGGATGGATGAAATAGTTCAAAAAATTTGCGATCTCCTAGGTCATCATGCTTGCTAAGCTCTCCATCATACCCAGCTTAACACATGTTCCAATATCTGGTTTGCTCAAGTACCAGGCTAGAGGTTGTCAAAAGTGCTTAGGATGGACAAAATAGATCGAAAAATTTTCTATCTTTAGGGTTGTTATGCTCTACTATGCTCCACAATGTAGCAAGCATGACACAAGTTCAGGTGCCTACTTTTGCCTAAGTGTTGAACAAGGATCTTTCAAGCTAGCTCGACATGGAAGAAACATTTGGCACATTTCCTAATTTTTGATGCTGCCTATCCTACTACACCCCAGAGTGTAGCCAGTGTGCCATGAAGGAAGATTGTAGATTTCATGAAAATTTGGCTAAGTGTCCCTGCTATGCTTTATTACACTTCCTAGTGTAGCTAGCATAACCAATGTGAAACTTCAAAGTTTTGCAAATTTTTACTAAGTGTTATGTTACGCTCTAAAGCATAGCCAGCTTGACACTAAGAAAAAGCCTCCAAAAGCATATAGAACTCAGCATAAGCCTTTGTCCCAACTTTGACGTCCCTCCGGCAACCAAGGTCATTAATTTTTATCTCTTTTTCATCCCCCATTGATCCCCAAAATTGTCCCTATGCTTGACCCTACTTAAAATAGGGGAAGACGTAGTCCTGGAGCATAGCCTCCAAGTTACATTATCTTTGCACTGTTTGCATGTATATTGTAGTCTCTCAAACTCTAGCACATGTAGTCCGGGTAGTGTAGTAACAATTCAATAGTCTCTAGGAACCCGTTGCTATCCTTTAGAGCATAACACTTTGCTACTGTCATGAGAGCATAACATGTCAATGTAACCCCATCTACACTCATGCCATGTGGCACCTATGCCATGTGGTGCTCGATCTGCATTTCACGCTAAATCCAGTCCTATAAATACCCTAACATTTAGCACTCTAGGGGTTGGCAAATCAAAAGAGCATTGGGCACTTTAGTTGTTTGAGCATCCTTAACACTTCATATTTGAGCATCCGAGCTTCACACCTTGGCACTTTCCACAACATAGTACCCCATTTCACTCGTAGAACACGACAACAGCCAACCTAGTGGGTTCAACCTGCATTGCAGTTGCTAGCTCTATGTCCCAGGCATCCTAGAGACTATGACTACATCGTTATGCTGCCACTCTGCCTACTTGAAGCTACATACTACTCTCACCTCTTGTTTAGAAAAAGTTATGCTTCTCATTTTGGGGCGATGCTTTTCGTTGTCCTTAAGCTCTGTTCCATTTCTTTTCTAAGCATTTTTCTTTGATATTAAGCATGAATTTTGCATTTTTCTGCTATTTGATATACATTTTCATACTCATGTCATTATTTTTGGGTTGTAGCTCTTTGCTACACTCTAGCTTAGCCAGTCCCAATGTCCATGCGTAATGCACTATAAACCCCTCTTACAAATGGTCTCTCTAACACCATGTAAGTCCCTGTTTGATTAGCCAAACTATTTAGGGCACCTCATTTCCATCTCCCAACATGGCCCTCACATGGATTCGAGGTTAGGCTCTATGCCTACTAACCTCTTGGTGTTCCAGCCACCGATGTTTTTGGACATCATAATTTTTTGTGCTAAAAGGAGGGCCTTCCATTCCTTTTGTGTTCAAGGGTAGTCCTATGTGCTCTCCACACCTCCATCACTAGTGGCAAGCTAGAGTAGACATAACACCCCTATGGACCTGCCATGGTAGTAGTTGGATCATAGGCCAATGTAGGAGTTGTCTGTGTTTTAGTTGATGTAGATTGGTCCCAGTGGTTGGTTCCCCTAGAACCCCATAGGACAAAAAGCCCAATTATGTTTATTGTATCAAGCATTGAGTGCTCTGGAGAGCATAGCAACCCCTTAGAGCATAACAATCCCTTAAAGCATAACGCTAGAGTTAGTCACTTTTTCACAACATTTCTAGAGTTAGTCATTTTTGGCCTATTTTCATAGTGTGCGTACTTAGCTCTTTTTTAACATTTTTTTGCACTTGAACATTTTTGTTAGCACCTTATTTTCTTACATTTTTCTAGATAGCAACATGAATCCCATCGACACTTCAACCTCTACCCTGAGCATGGAGGTAGTTCGTCCTATTTAATAGCTGTGAGATGTTGAGCAACTAATTAGCCTTGTACAACCATAATGGCAGTCACTCAGACTACATAACCAATTGCCTAAATATAGAGCATCAAATGAAAAAAGGTACAACTTCCTTTGTGCAAAGCTTCAGGTGGGCCAGTCCCTAGATTTCCAAGAAATAGAAGTGAAGCACAATTTTGAAATCATTCATTAAAACATAAAGGAGTTCCTCCCTACCCTATATGTGTTCATCCCACTCACTGACACCTTTAGGTGGTTGCTAGACCAACACATTAGGATAAGTGGGCCAAAAGAGCAAGATGTTACATCAAACTATGTGAGCCCCTACAGGATGGACATGAGGAGTTTGAATCTCATTCAGACAATGGTGTCCCATTCTACACCTCTGTCCAACATCCCACCTCTACTTTTTTTCTATACTTGTCATAGTCATATACCTTCTTTGAGGTAATGGCATCACTTTCACCACCCAAGTTGACACTTGTGGTAGTTAGCCACCAAGTACTGCATGCACAACAAAGTGTAGGACCTTCTACCACTTTTCCCCTTGATAGCTCCTCCTAGTCTATGTAGCCTTTCTTGCCGACATTCATGACACCAACATTGCTATATGTGCACATGATGCCCATGTCTCAGTCACAAACAAGTCAAGTGTCTTTCATTTTAGCCATCTTAATAGCACTGTCTTTCATTTTTAGCTATGACCTCTGTGCCTATGGCATAGCTATCACACATTCCACAATACATGCAACAACTAACTCAATAAGCTTCCCATGTGGTAGCATAACCCACAATAGGATTGTGGGCCACTTCGATGACACCACTAGTAGCATAGCCATTGCAACCTACTATGACATCCTCGAGTTTGGACCAAGCATTCCAGCTCATTCAAACTCTCATAGAGGAGGTTAGGTAGCTTAAAGTTGCCAACTCAAAAATAGTTTATGTGATGGACTTCTATGAAGATGACCCCATCAGTTCTACAATCTTATCACTAACTTTGCCTCCTAGGGTTCAACTTCCTTAATTCATGAAATACAATAGTGAAGGGGATCCCAATGCCCACCTGGTAACTTTCTATTCTAAATGCTTGCTTTTGCAAGCATGACCACACATAATCATCTACGTCTTTGCCATGTCCTTAATTGGCAAAGCTCTTGATTGATATTGTGTGCTTCTTAGAGCTTGCATATCAACTTTAGAGGAGTTGCTAAGCCAATTTGTAACTCACTTCAAGTATAACTTGAAGCCCAAGGCCACCTTAGAATAGCTAATGAACATTAAGAAAAGGGTGTTAGAGCCAATGCAAAAATTTATACAACACTGGAGTGCTTGCCTCAATGAAATTCATGAGCTGATAAGAGAAACTCACCTTTTGGCTATCTTTAAGGGCACAGTAAATGACTTTATCAAGTCAAAACTATACTACTTAGCCCTATGTTCTCTTAGCCAAGCTTTTGCTCAAATGAAGAACATACAAGATGTAGCAGAAGCCAATAAGGACTTAGCCTATGTGGCCTATAAAAACACACATAGGAAACAGGACAAGAAAAAAGGAAAGGCAATAGCAACTATTGTAGCAATGGCTAATGAAGCCAAACCCAACAACACTAAGCTAATGGCCAAGGCGTCTAAGGCCCTAGCTAACAACAATAAGGCATTGGGTTCTGGCACTATGGGAACTAACTAGCTTGCACCATTGACAGCTGTGGGGCAAGCTTTCCAAAGGCTAAAATTTGAGCATAAGGATCACTCAAAGTACACCTCCTTGCCCATTAAGTTATCTGAGCTCTTGGATTAGTTGTTTGGTGTTGGGTGCATCTAGCACAAACAAATGTTTGAGGTCCTCAGAAACCCTTCTACAACTATGCCAAATGAGCCTCCAGTCCCTAAAAACTTTAGATTGGACTAGTTTTGCAACTATCACTAGTTGCATGACCATGACACAAACTACTACTTGGTGTTGAAAGATAACATTCAAGACAGCAGTCCTTCAAGAAAGCAATCTTGTACGATCAAAAAACCAATCGATGAAGGTCTAGAAGGACCTCCTTAATGCCAGCGGTGTAGGTTACATTATCAATGCTATTAGCATTGATGATAATGCAGAACTAGCACATGAACCATTTGTGGTCCATGTGCCCTTTGGTGATGTTGGGGCATCAAGTTGACTAGGCCACAATCCTCTTTTGTCATCAAAGCACCACATTGAGCACCCATAACACCCTTTGTGGTTAGGGTCCAGTAGCACATTGTAGCAGTGGCAAACAAGATACCTTTTGTCATTAGGGTGCCAAGATGTGTAGAACCCCCACCTACCTAGGATCTGATGGTGGGAACTATGTCACATCTTACCTGCCCCAAGTCATACCCTAAGAGACATGATGAGTNTAGTTGGATTGATCTAGTCAAATAGGCTAAGCTTGTTAATGATGAGGATGGGATGACACTGGTTGCTGCCCCATCTTTGACATGCATCCTACGAATTTTATATTGGCCTACATGAATCTTTATAAACATGGATGCATTAGTCACCTAACCCTTTTCAGGATCAACCTTGACTACCTCATCATGAAATGTCAATGGCATTGACCCTAACTCTTGAGTTGTGGGTGGAAACATTATAGCGTGAATGGAATTTTCATCTACTGGAACATCCTCCTTAACTGGAATAGATGATAGCATGCAAACCAAAGCCTCGCGATGAGCAATGAAAGTCATTATCAAATCATACAGGCTCAAGGTTGTGTTTTTTTTATTTAGAGCCTATTTAACTTGTGGCAATTTGTCCAAGAAATATTTTTCATCATCTATTATTTTGGTGCCTTTTACCTCCTCCATGCATCCTAAGAGACGAATCTCCTAAGGAGGAGATTTAACCTTGGTTGTGCAGTAGGCTTTCAAGCCTTAGCACTTGTCTATCAACTATTTGCATTTGTGTTGGTAGTCTGATATGATGAGGTCATGGAAACGGCTAACAAGGGGGTGGGCCTAGCTCCATGCATTCCCTAATCATTTTGTAAGCAAGANATTCAATGGAGTGTATGTGGTTGTAAAAGGGATAGTCACAATAGATTTCATGGTAGGGGAGAAATTCCCCACTAATGCTGAATTCATTGTGGTTGAAGAAATGCCTAGATTCAACTTGATTCTAGGGAGGTCTTGGCTAGCCCAACTATAGGCCATTTCTTCACCTATTCACTAAGAGGTCCACTTTCCCTATGAGGGTGGAGAGGTGGTGATCTTTGGTAATAATGTAGTCCCTCCAACCATCAACAATGTAGATACAAAATAAGGGTTAGAGGTAGAGTTCTTTGAAGATGCATTGCCTATTAAAGGTGAAAGTCAATAATGTTTGGCTGATTTTAAACAACCAAGCAAAGTGAGCAACCTCCTGAGGAAGCTCTTTGGGTAGAATTGCCATTTTGTATGATAGACAAAGGTCTGGGAGAATACTGTCTTATGCCTCCTAGGTCTTACATGCCACCTAACCTACATCAAGTTAGAAAGCACCTATGCGACTAAGGCATGCCCTTAGTTCACCTACAAGTTTCACTTATCCTTTGTTCTTTTCTTGTACAGTTATGATTGCATTGTTATTTACATCCTGCATTAGCTATTTCATTTCTTTAGTTCATGTAGTTTCATTTAGCATTTTTTTAAAATGTATAAAAAAAAAGTAACCCAGAAAGGCCTTAAATTATCACATGGCCTGCTAAGGCCTAAAACTGACAACTTGCTTCCTTTTATGCAATGGCATGAAATGACCTTAAATTAGTGATGGCCCAAAATGGCCTTAAACTAGCAATGGCCCTTTTTCCATGGCCTTAAATTGGAATGGGGCCTATAAGGGGCCTAATTGCATCAATCAAATCATAAGTTAAAAGTACAACAACATTACATGAAATACAAAAAAATGAGAAGCAAATAATTGTCACATTTCTATTAAATTATCAATAATGTATGTAGTTCAAGTTTACATCCAAAACATGAAATTTCCAAAAGTAAAAAATTGCCCAATAGCAAGGCTACATTTTGGGCATTCTAGCCTACAGTGTGCAGTGGGGGCTAGGGCTCTTCCCCTTCCTCTTAGTCCACTACTTCATTGGGTCTTGCACCATCACTTGAAACCTGAATTAAATAAAAATAAAATAATAAATTAGCCAAAAAATGAGATAACATGCAACATTATAATAAATTAAATAAAAATAATGCAAACTAAACCAACCTGAGAAGGACATGCATACATTTCTGGGGGCATCCTGTTGAAGCTATCCTCTAGGTGTTGGAGGATTTTGTTGTCTGATAATCGTGTCCAGTCCTCCTCACCAAGGTCAATACCCATGAGGGTTTTCCCTTTCTCTATAGCTATTCATGAGGGTGGTGCCAGGGAAAACCTTATAGAGGTAACCTCTCCGAAAGGTAAAGCGATATGTCTCTACAAGGTTTCACTCACCACTACATTGCTTGGAAATAGTTCGTAAGCCTATGTTACATCGATTATGTCAAGGAATATCTCTTAGCATCAATTCTCCATAGAATCATCTTTGTAATTTTTACAATACACTTTGTGTTCTTGCCTATAGTTGTGTTTGTGATTCTTTTGAGTCTGGCCCCATTGGTACACTTTTGTGCTATAATCCTTCTAGTCTTGATTTTTCCTTACTAATAGGTTCATCTGTATTTGTTGCTCAATCACCTCATGGGTAGCCTCGTTCTTACCCTGAATAGCTGACCAATACCTAGCATAATTAATTTCAGCTGTGTGCCAGCTGCCATCAGATTTGTCACATGTCGCTAGGAAGTCATAGCAAGACTATAAGTCCTCTAGTTTTACATCTTGGCTTGCCCCCCTCTCCTGAAGCTCCTGCAACCATTTTCACAGGTGCTTATTAATGAACCTACACTCCCACAAGGATCTTGCAGAGTATAATGTCCATTTACTTACCTTGTCATATACATGGCAAGGCACTTGCTCTACCTTAGGTGAAAACTCTAGCATGACATCAACCTAGACCACCCTGTTTGGATCCCATTTAAGCTGTGAAACTATCATAGGTAAGATGATGTTAGCCATGAACCAAGTAAGAAAAATTAATAAAATAAATAAATAAATAAATAAATAATGATGAGAATAAATGTACCAATCTTAGAGTCTATTTGTTGTATACAATCTATCATGTCATCCACCATGCCTTGCATGAAATCAGATTTGTCAAGTGCCTCTATCGATGGTTGCGTATGGAAGGTGGATGTGGATGCTAGACATTCAGCAGAAACATTGGCTATTGGAACATAGCACACTTAGTGATTATCAAAAAGACGATAGCTAAGGTCATGAATGTTAAAAGAAATATAATAAAATAAAAAAAAGGAGAAGGGAGAACAATAGCAATAAAAGAGAAAAAAGATGGTGGTGCAAAGCTCCTATCCAATAAGCCCCTAGGTGTGAGAGCAGGGGGATTGCCCATCTACACACCATTAAAGAAATTCTTAAACTCATCCCCTTTAAACTACAACCCTTCTTCCTCGAGTTGCCTTAACACTTTGGTAGCTTCATGTTTCTCTTCATCCATCATTTGTCCCTCAAGTTGAGGGACATCATCCTCCATGGGCTCCGCTATCATCGTAGGGGTGCTTTTGCCTATGTCACCACAATTTAGATTTAAAATGACTAATAATGAGCATAATATAGCATGACACATTACAGTAGTATCAAATGATACATACTTGCAATTTTTGAGTGCACATCGTAGAACTTAAATCAGAGTCTTTTGCCACCCTCCTTTGGTTCACGTGTGGACTCCTCCACGGTGTGTGGCTTCTTAATCTTTATTTTGGATGATCTCACTATCTCAGCAATGAGTCATGCCCCTTTTTTTGCATTTTTAGTGTTGGTTGGTGGGGCCTCCCTAGCACTATCACATGTGTGATAGGATCGTCCACATTGCCTCTAGTTGTTACCAAAAATGACTCACCAATCACCTTTGGAGGATCCTGTAATCGCATGGTGTTAAACAGGTGATGAATCCATGGCCTAGAAATTTGGTGGTGATCTTACACCACCTGTTGCCCATTCTCACGAATCATCAAAAACTTTGCAAACCTTATTAGGCATGCTATGAAGAAAGTGAAGTGCATGTTAGATTGTGCTTGGAGGTTGTGGCGTAGCCTAACAAGTTCAGCATGTAGGCCACCGACAAGGTGAGAGGCCTAGTTGTACCATGTCCCCTCCTCTATCATGTCCCTCATCATCCAAGCTTGCTTAACCCTGAGAATCTTTCCTTGGGAAAGTAGCCCTGGGAATGTATGAGCTTGGAAGACTAGGTAGAGGTGGTGGACCATAGGTACCTTCACCTCTTTAACTAGTCCCTTTTTGAACCTTGGAAGTGCCCAACCACTCCTTAATAGTCCCTCTATGGTCTAGGTCTTTGTTAATATTTTCTACAACTGGTAGACCCTTAGAGGGGATTTCGAAGAAGTCCATGAAGAATTCATCTATGATTTCAAAGATCACCCACACATTGTAGACCTGTGTGTTGAAGTGATTGATACTCTCAGTGAAAGAGTCAATGATGTCAATCATTTTAGCCACTGGGATGCTTAGGTTAATGGCCAAGAAAAGGTCTGTGAGCCCAACCTATGGAAGATTCCTTGCTATCTCCACTAGGGACTCATAGCAAAACTAGTGTTGTGAACTCTCAACCTCACCATATTTAAAGATGAGAGTGGCCTTAGTATGACCTATAGCAACCACTATAACTTCTCTTGACTGAATCATAATTGCAATAAGCAAAGGTAAAATTAGCAACATGAGAAAAGTAAACCAAAAAGTGCATAAAAATATGTGACACATGACTCACGTGGCATGAATGGTGTGCAAGATGATGGTAGTGGGGTTGAAACTTCCTCCATGCTTGGTATGCCAGTTTCCCACTCAATGTCCAACTAGCTGAAAGCCTAGCACCTCTCATAAGACTTGGAATATTAGTAGGGGAGTTCTGCTAGTTTTGCCTTGATTTGTCCAATCATTGTTGCATAAGCATTCTCAAAAGATGAGAATTCCTATAGGGAAATTTGAGTCAAATTCAATGCCCCTTCTTCATCATGGAGGCCATATACATCAATGGTAAACTTGGCAATGAACATAAGAGGTTACCATCTTAAGTTATAAACTAATAGGTAGTGCACGGAATCATAAGGGGACTCACTCTCCAACACAATATGCCATCCCAAGTGGTTCTGAAAAATAGTGTGTAAATGTCAAACAACAAACAAAGTGTTGTTCTTGTTATAACACTAAAAATTGGGCATTCCCCAAATCCTAAACAAAAGCCTAAGGTCCTTATGGCCCCAACTTGAGCTTCCTACTCCTTCATTGCTAGCAGGCTCATCAAAGATGAACCTTAGAATGCCTCGATTCACCTTAGGCAATAGCGTTTCTATTATGATGCCTGTTGCTTCAACCACCAAGTGTAACCATATCATCACATTGAAGTGGCGAAGCAAAAATTCTAGGAATTATTGCATGCCCAACTTAAACCATACCACCTAGTGGCCCACACATGTGTCTGGTATAGGCACATTTAGCACAGGCTTGCTCATGCAACACAAAATGCCCACCAACTCAACTATGATGAGGATGGGTTTCAATAATACCTTGCGATGACACAATAGCAAAAAAAGGAGTGTTAGCATTGAATAGAAAAATGCATAAAAATTACATTTAACATACTTAATTTTTGACCAAGCCCCATAGGAAAGGAACATCGGCATACTCATCTGATGTGTCCAATCCCCAATGGGGCACAACATTAACATTTACATTGCATATTTACAAACATTATAATTTTGAAAGTATCAAAAAATTCACTAATTGTTGGTTATGCTCTCATATAGCATCACTTGCAAGATTACAGATTTTTTTTAATTATTAGTTATAGTCTCCGCAAAGTGTAATCCTCATAACTGCAAAACGTTTTCTAAGTGTTGGCTATGCTCCTTGTCAAGTGTAACAACTACAAAATTGTTTTTCAAGGGTGGTTACACTCCCTGAAGAGAATGACAACTCCAAAAATTTCTAACCATCAAAAAAAATATTGAACTATAAAGTACACTCACTTAAGAGCGTAACTTGTCAACCACGCTATCTGTAGAGCATGACACTAAAAAGACAAATTTTTCTAACTTTTATTATGCTCTCAGGAACGTACCTTGGCATGATAGTTGTGACTCTCACAGTTGTCCTACCTAAACTATCACACTCTGCGTTCACCTTTAAGCTACCCTGGCTAAGCATTATCTTGCATAACATGTGGAATGCCAAAAAAGCCCTATCCCGTGTCATGCATGGGACACCAAAAGAATCATGTCTTGTGTCATTTGTGAGATGCCAAGAAAATCCTTGTTCTATGCTATGTGCGGGATGCTAAAAAACCCTTGTTCCACACCGCATGAGGGATGCTAAAAAAATGCTTGTCCCACGGTGCATGCAGTACAGAAACCCTTGGAACAAAAAACTAGAAACCCAAACAAAAAATGCACTATGCACACTCTTTCCCTTGGCCATGACTCATGGTGACCATGGTGGTGATGGTAGTCCTTGCCTAATGCAAGCTGCCCTTAAAACCTCAAAACCCTGGGGTACACAAGAAGCAAGGAGAAGAAATTACAAGGGAGAGCATAGTGCCTTATTTGGCCAATGAAATCTCCTTACGGTCCACTATGTGTGCCTTGGGAAGGCACCTTAGTATGTGTTATCCTTCATTTATGTTGGTGAGGTTGAGGTGTTGGCGTTTACTACGGTGTGTCATGGTCAATTGTTATGCTCTCACTTTCTTCTTTCTCTTTGTTATGCTCTAACTTCCCCTTTATCGTTGCTATGCTCTATCTCCCTTCACCTTAGTCATGCTATGCTCAGTGACTATTTGATTTAACTTTGAAAATGATAGCTTTATTATGGTAAAATTCCTATTTATACCCTTCTAGGTTGAAGGACACATCGCCCTCTTGGGGCCTGTCCCGGGTCTTGGATGTAACGCAGGACGAGCATAGTACCTAGAGTTAGAAAAATTTTCCAACTTTTCCAGTGTCCCCATACTTAGAAATTTTTTTGCAATTTTTTCTAATTACCCAATTAATGCCCAAGTTTTCCCCATAATTAAACCCTTCTAAGCCTTGCTTAAACCCATGCTTCCCACATAAACCGTGGTTCACTACGTCCTTAAATTGGCAATTTTATGGCCCCAAAATTACTTTACATACTTTCTTATTTGATCCAATAACTGCACAGTTAGGTGAATTTTCATAACATTTTCTTCCTTATTTTATGTACTTTGTATGATTTTTGGTAGGATTGTAGAATGAATGCATACAAGTGCCTTCATTCACCCTTGGTCTTGATTGGACCTTATGGTGATTCCATGAGATGCGTAAACATTGAGCTAATAGACAATAAGCCTATGACTTGTGCCGCAAATGTAGCATCCCTAGAGGCATCTCTAAACTAGCTAGATCATCTAGTTAGAGCTCTAGACCTAGAGGTAGGTGACGTAACCAAGGATTTTCTTGTTGAAATCCCTATAGTAACATGTAAAGGTTAGGCGAAGGCATTGAAAATTAGTTCTTTGTTAGAACCTCAAATTAAACAAAGTATCTCTAAAGTCCCTAATGATAATGTCAAGGCATTCACATGGTCCTACAAGGACATGCCAAGACTAGACCCTTGCATAATACAACACAACATTATCCTTGATCCTTGCATAAAACTAGTTAAACAGAAAGATCACAAAGTTAAGCCTGAGATAGCATTGGAAGTTCGCGACAAAATCACTAAGCTTTACAAAGCTGGTTTCATTTGCGTAGTTGATTACATTGATTGGGGTTCANATCTGCATGGTCGTGAGCTAGCTTGGACTTAACTACTATATCATTGATGTAGTTATTGAGCAAGTCTAGTAGATAATCACTAAAGATATATGTCATTATGGATTGGTAGGTTACTCCTATGTTCTTTAGTCCAAAGAGCATCGTTTTATAACAAAACATACCCTAACAGGTCACGAAGGTGATGCTAAGCTAGTGCTCTGGGTTTATCTAAATTTGGTTGAACCCTGAAAACCCATCTATAAAGGACAACAAAGCATGACCAGCCATAGTATCAATGAGTTGATCAATACTAGGTAATGGGAAATCATCTTTGATGGTCATCTTGTTTAAGTCTCGGAAGTCTATGCAAATGCATATACTTCCATTTTTCTTAGGAACAACTACGATGTTTGAACCCCAATCAATGTAATCAACTACGCAAATGAAACCAGCTTTGTAAAGCTTAGTGATTTTGTCGCGAACTTCCAATGCTATCTCAGGCTTAACTTTGTGATCTTTCTGTTTAACTAGTTTTATGCAAGGATCAAGGATAATGTTGTGTTGTATTATGCAAGGTTCTAGTCTTGGCATGTCCTTGTAGGACCATGTGAATGCCTTGACATTATCATTAGGGACTTTAGAGATACTTTGTTTAATTTGAGGTTCTAACAAAGAACTAATTTTCAATGCCTTCGCCTAACCTTTACATGTTACTATAGGGATTTCAACAAGAGAATCCTTGGTTACGTCACCTNTGTCTCACCTTAGTCTTTGCGCTAAAAAAATTACGACACTATCTTTTTTGCAATCTAGTTAATGTCATCTACAAAAGTAATGTACTCTGGGTGATTACTATGAACATGTATGAAAGTAGTTGAATTACATGATGGAAGGTAATAATTGCGGAGTTTGACCTACACTATGTAGCACAAGCATCCACAAAAGGTCAAGCAATAGCCACACAACTCATGGATTCACCCATAGACGATCAAGCAATAATAGATCTAGAATTTTTGTATGAGCATGTCAATGGCATAAGTCAAGTACTTGCAAACTTTGAGGTAGTTTTACACTTTGATGGTGCTTCAACCATGCAAGGTGGTAGTGCCGTTACTGTTATCACATTTCCCTTTAGGAAGATCTGACCCTTCATGTATCACTTCACATTTCCTTTTACAAACAATGTGGCAAAATATGAAGGTCTTCTTCGAGGTGTCTTAGCAGCTCAAGAGTTAGGAATCTAAAACATAACATTCTGAGTCTATTCGCAACTAGTCATCAACCAAGTTATAGAGGTTTATGCTTGCAAGGCACAACATTTACAATCTTATTGTGATTTGGCAAAACACTTGCTCAAGCAATTTGCAACAGTAGATGTCCAACATATTCCTCGTAATGAAAATGCCATTGCTGATGCATTAGCTACTTTAGCCTTAAGCATAGTGCCCAATATGTTTTCTATGTTTCCCACTTCGATAGTGGATCTCATCAAACCTATAACTCAAACAACAAGCATTGCATCCATAGACGCAATAAGCATAGCTCACGCCAAAGAGTGGTATGATGATATTAAAATGTGCCACCAATAGGGAGAGCCTCTACAAAAGCTAACCTTTGCCCAAAAAGGTGTGATAAAAAAGTGATTATGGTAGTACGTCCTTATAGGTAATAGCACCTTGTGTCGTAGATCCTATGATGGAATACTATTAACTTGCGTTAATGGTAGTGAAGTGAAAATGATCGTCGACTAAGTCCATAAGGGACTATGTGGAGGCCACATAACCCCAGGGAAATGGCAACAAAAATTAGACATCTAGGCTATTATTGGCCTTACATGGAGCACGATTGTGTTTCCAAGGTCAGAACATGTGACATGTGTCAACGACATGGTAAGCTAATGCACGTGCCACCCACTAAATTACATACTACACAGATTATGTGGCCATTCCAACATTGGGGGTTGGATATCAAAGGGCTTATAATGCCTAAGTCTTATGTAGGACATAGCTTCATCATTACCACAACTGAATACTTTACAAAGTGGGTTGAAGCCATTCTCCTTAGGAAGAGAACATCACATCAAGTTTGCAAATTCATCCTAGACAACATAGTGACTCGATTTGGTCTACCCATGATTATAGTCATAGATAACAAGCCACAATTTAGTAGTGCAAAAAGTAAAGCCTTCTACGAACACCTTGGCATTAAACATTCCTTTTCATCACCTTACTACCCATAGGCTAATGGCCAAGTAGAGGCTATGAACAAAGTCATCGTCAACCTTCTGAAGAGGACGCTTAGCAATAGCAAGCGATGATGGCGTGGATAGCTAGTCTATGCATTATGGGCCTACTATACAACATGTAGAACAACAATAGGTAAGACACCATATAGTCTTGTGTATGGATTTGAAGCAACGTTGCCTCTTGAACTGCAGGTCCCATCTCTTTGTATGATCCTCTCAAGCTTCATTGATGAGGTTCAGAACAACAAGTTGAGAATCATGAACCTTGACTCTATAGAGGAGGAGCACATGCAAGCTCTTAATTGCATTGAGTGGTATCAAGAAAAGTACTGGAGAAAGCACTATCATAATCAACATCAATGCCTAATCAAGAAGGGGGACCTAGTCCTCAGGGTCATTCGTGAGTCTGCAGAAAAATTCTTAGCTAACTAGGAAGGGCCTTTCTTGGTCATAAAGATCTATGAAAATGGAGCATTCAAGCTTGCTGATGTAGACAACAATGAGTTTGCCAATCCAATTAACCACTCATACCTTATGCCATACTAGACCTAGTATGTAGTACTGTGCCAATGAGAAAGCAAGGTAAGTGCATGTATGCTATGATGTTAAATTAGAATAGAATGTCTGCTATGATGTTAAACTAGATAGAACTTCTGCTATGATGTTAAACTAGCATAGAACATCTGTTATGATCTTAAACTAGCACAAAATGTTCCTAGACCATGACGCTAAACTGGCACCTATAGCATGATCCGCTATGACCTTAAACTAGCCATCCATCATCTGCTACAATGTTAAATGAGCACAACAGTCTTCTAGGACCTTAAACGAGCACATCACGGTCTGCCCAAACCTTAAACTAGGTTCACGGTCTGCTAGGACCTTAAACTAGTACAACATATGGTCTACCAAGACCTAAAACTGGGTTCGCAGTTTAGCATTCATAGTTTGACACAAATAGGTATGCAGACAAGTAAGCATGGATACTTTCAATCCTTTCTCACCTGTCCACACCTCTCAGGTAGGATGGGATGGAGTGTTGTAGTTTCTAGAAGGAATTTCATGTTGTCAATGAAAAACCCTCTAGGACATTTGCAGTGTCACCATCCTCGACATCTTGCTAACCTTTCGGAGCTATTGCCATCATCACCAATCATCTTGGCCAGAGCTCTCATTATCAGCATCACTCACTAGAGAACCAAAGGTATGGTGGCCCAGCCACAACATTGTCATCCTCTAGCCCTCATCATTGCTTGAGGTTGGAAGAGTGTCTAATAATGCAATTCTCTAACATGATGCTAGGTTTCCTGGCTCTTACCTTTGGTGGGAACTCTCAAGCACCTACATCGCCATCACCTCTAGCCACTTGGGTGCTCACTTCTGGTGTAGCTACTAGAGCTTTTGGAGCCTATCACCATCGATTCCTACACTGGCCTTCCTATTTTGGACACTGCATGCACTTGCAATTGACAAAGAATTTTCAGCCCTTATAGTGCCCTTGAAAATAAGACTTCATCTTCATCTCACATGGTGTGGTTGTTTTTTCTTATGTTTTCTATGTTACATTTGTAGGATGAAGCCTTAGTGATGTCGTTTAAATGTGCATTTCATTGTGGTGGAAAGTCACCATGCTGCCCCAATTTGTCCATTTTGGCTCACCAAGCTACTTAAGATTACACATCTCTACCACCTTACTATAGCCAATTCACCTCTACCTCTTGATCTTACATCTTCCTGCACTCCCTACAACCTTCTTTAATGAACATGGTAGGTCATTTCCTAAGGGTAGGCCATTTTTGCATGCTGACTCCTTTGCAAGAACTCCAACAAGGGATCATGCTTTGGTGACAAGCCATCGTAATGCTACATCCTATAGCCACATGTATAGTAAACATCCTTCCCATTTCCTGTCCCTTAACCCATCCCTCTAACCTATTTCCTACCATACTCTATTTTCTTGGCACTCTTAAGCATAGTGAATCATTGTCTAATATGGTATTGATGAGTAGTGTTGGTGTCTTGTTCACCGTGGTGTTTTTTATTCTTTGTTGATGTCTATTGGGCCAATCCTTTAGATGTCAACAAAGAGGGACCAATGAAACACCACCAATTTCGGTCTTCTACATCTTCGATAGTAAATTTTTCTAAGTGTCAAAACTTGGAAATTTTTTTTCTAAGTTTGGATATTACGTTTTCCAACATAGCCAACATAGCACACCTTGAGGCCTATGTTTGAAGATTTTTCTAAGTGTTAGTAGTAGTCTCATAAAAATGTTTCTAAGTGTCCTACTATGCTCTCAATTTGCCTACTATGCTTCCTAGTGTAGCTAGTGGAGCATACACTTCCATGGCCAGTTTGCCCAAGTGTCAAGTTAGAAGTGGTCAAGGGTTGCTTGGGATGGATGAAATAGTTCAGAAAATTTTCTATCTCCTAGGTCATCACTCTTGCTACGCTCCCCAACGTACCTAGCTTGAGACATGTCCCAGTAGCCAGTTCACCCAAGTACTAGGCTAGAGGTTGTCAAAAGTGCTCAGGATGGACAAAATAGTTTAGCAAATTTTCTATCTTTCAAAATGTTATCCTTTGCTATGCTCGATAATGTAGCAAGCATGATACAAGTTCAAGTGCCCAGTTTTTCCTAAGTGTTGGATAAGGATCTATCAAGCTAGCTCGACATGGAAGACACATATGGCATATTTCCTAACTTCTGAGGCTATCTATCCTGCTACGCCCTAGAGTGTAGCGAGTGTGCCATGAAGGAAAATTGTAGATTTCATCAAAATTTGGCTAAGTGTCCTTGTTATGCTCCCCAGCGTAGCCAACATAACCAGTGTGAAAAATCAAAATTTTGCAAATTTTCACTAAGTGTTATGTTATGCTCTAGGGCATAGCCAACTTGACACTAAGGAAAAGCCTTGAAAAGCCTTTAGAACTCAGCATCGGCCTTCGTATCAACTCTAACATCCATTTGGAAACCAAGATCATAAATTTGTATCTCCTTTGCATCCCCCATTAATCCCCAAAATTGTCCCTATGCTTGGCCCTACTCGAAAGAGGGGAAGATGTTGTCCTGGAGTGTAGCCTCTAAGTTGCATTTTCTTTGCACTGTTTGTAGGTACATTGCGGTCTCCCAAACTCTAGCACATGTAGTTCAAGTAGTGTAGTTATAGTTTAGTAGTCTCTAACAAACTGTTGCTATCCTTCAAAGTGTAACACTTTGCTACTCCATGAGAGCGTAACATGTTAGCGTAACTGCATCTACGCTCATGCCACATGGCACCCAATCCGTGTTTCATGCTAAACTTAGCCCTATAAATACCCCAACATTTAGCACTCTAGGGGTTGGCAAATCAAAAGAGCATTGGGCATTTTGGGTACTTGAGCATCCCCAACACTCCTACATCTAAGCATCTAAGCTTCACACCTTGGCACTTCCCAGAACACAGTACACCATTGCACTCGTAGAACGTAGCAATAGCTAACCCAGTAGGTTCAACCTCCATTGTAGCCACTAGATATGCATCCTAGGCATCCTAAAGACTGTGATTGCACTGCTACACTACCATTATGCCTACTTGAAGCCATGTACTACTCTCACCTCTTGTCAAGCAAACGTTACACTCCTCATTTTGGGGCTATGCATTTTGTTGTCCTTAAGCTATATTACATTTCTTTTCTAAGCATTTTTCTTTGATATTAAGCATAAATTTTACATTTTTCTATTGTTTGATACACATTTTCATGTTCACATCACTGTTTTCAGGCCAAGGCTCTCTACTACGCTCTAGCTTAGCTAGTCCTAATGTCTATGCATAACACACTATAAACCCCTCTTACACACGGTCACTCTAACACCATTTATGTCCCTGTCTGATCAACTAGACCATTCAGGGCACCATGTTTCCATCTCCTAGCATAGCCCTTACATGGATTCGGGGTTAGGTTATACATTCACTAACCTCTCAGTGTTCCAGCCACCAACATTTTCAGATGTCACAGGTTGATGAGGTCATGGGTACTATGGATAGGGAAGTTAATTTAGAGGGACATACTTCCTTTCATGCATTGGCCTACTTGTCATCCTTGTTGTTAGGCTTTTACTTAGGCTTCTTCCTTTGCTTGTTTGAGGCCTTTTGGTTGTCATCAGTTGTTTGTGAGTTAAAGGCTATGGAATTAGCCACCATGAGAGGCCTTTGTTTAATTATAGGGGTAGGTTTAGTTGTAACTAGGTAGGGTACCCTAATCATGAAGGGACCTTTAGGTGATGTCAACAATGGTATCCTTACAAAAAAAGGGGGCCTTGAGCTAGTGGAAGCTGGAGAGGGGGTACCCAAATCATGAACTAATTTCTTGCAAGCCTTTAATTGTCATTAACATTAAACATTAGAATGATGTGTGAGCTATTTTTGACATTCAATGGGTATTTGTACACATGCATTGATTGGTTTTGAGGTGTAATAGGGTTAGAAGTATCTAGAACAAGCTTGCTCCTATCTATCATCTTTTGTAGGTCATCCTTTTGCTCAACTTAGAAGTTAGTGCCATGACTAGGCAATTGATGATAGTGGTAAAAGTGGTCAAGGTTGAAATACTTGGATACCTAAGGATCATATTTAGTTTCTTGAGTGGGACCCTTGGGTATTTCACATAGCCTCTTATGCCTCTTGCAGGAATTTTCAGTCATATGATTATATTGAATCCTTCCACTCTTCAATAGTTACTCTAAGAGTTCATATGGTTTCAAAGGCAACCTATTGTATTTTTTCTAGTCTTTCTACTCAAATTTAGGTCTATAAGTTGTCAATGTAGTGGCCTTAGATGTTGAGGGCTAGTTTTTTTGGTTATTAGTAGGGGCCTTGTGTGGATTAGTTCTTAGCCCCTGATTGGTTGTCTTTGTTTCATTGGCCACTATTGCCACTATCACATTATTTTTCTTACCCCTCTCCTTATCCCTTTATGTGTATTGGTTCTTGTATGCCATGTAGGCAAGGTCATGGCTAGCCTTTGCAACATAATCTATGTTTTGATCTAAGAGAAAGCTTGACTTAGTGATTGCAAATCAAGGTAATATAGCCTAGACTTGATGAAATCATTAACCATCCTCTTCAATATAGCTAAAGGGGTTTGTTTCAACTATTGGCTCTAGTATCTCATTAATCAGACCATTCCATTGTTCGATGAACTTTTGTACTGGTTTAAGGGGTTCCTCCTTAACCTTTATTAGCAAGCTGAGGGTTGTGTCAGGCTTTAAGTTGTACTTGAAGTAATTAATGAAGTGTGAAATCAAGGGTTCAAGAAAGGATATAGATCCTCTTAGTAAGGCATAGTACCAATCAAGTGCTTTCCCTATAAGGGACATAGGAAATATTCTCATGATCATGTGTGACTAGGCTTGTAACAACAAGCACTCTAAGTAGAAGGTTATCAAGTGAGTGTTAGGATCACCTTTACCATTGTATGTTATAAACTAAGGGATGAGGATACCTAGAGGAAGTGCTAAAGGTGGGACCACAGGACTGATGGGATTATCCTAGTAAAAGTCCATGACTTTAATGATTTGAGATGTAGAGGCGTTGAGCCTCTTCAACTTTTCTTTTAGGTCTTGGATCATTTGGAAGGATTTATCCAGGTTTAGGGTGCCCTTGTTAGTTGTGGGGTGAAACATCACCAATTTTAGGCTTTTGGGTCTTCAATGAAAAATTTGTCTAAGTGTTAAAACTTGGTAAATTTCTTTTAAGTGTGGTGTTATGCTCTTTAGTGTAGCCAGCATAGCACACATTGAGGTCTATTTTGCAAGATTTTTCTAAGTGTCAGCAATAGTCCCATAAAAATTTTTCTAAGCTTCCTACTACACTCTCAGTTTTCCTGCTATGCTCCTTAGCATAGCCAACGTAGCACACACTTCCATGGTTAGTTGCCCAAGTGTGAAGTTAGAAGTGATCAATGGTTGCTTGGGATGGACAAAATAGTTTAGCAAATTTTCTATCTCCTAGTTTGTCATGCTTGCTATGCTCCCCAGTGTAGCCAGTGTAACACATGTTCCAATGGCTAGTTCATCCATGTAACAAGCTAGAGGTTTTCAGAATTTCTTGGGATGGAAAAAATAGTTCAAAAAATTTTCTATTTCTTGGATTGCTAAGCTTTGCTATGCTCCCAAGTGTAGCCAGCGTAGCACAAGCTCCAGTACCCAAATTTACCTAACTGTTGGACAAGGATTTGTCAAGCCAACTTGACATGGAAGACACATCTGGCACATTTCCTAACTTTTGAGGTTGCCTCTCCTGTTACACCCTAGAGTGTAGCCAGTGTACCATGAAGGAAGACTACAGAATTTTTCAAAATTTGGCTAAGTGTTCCCGCTACGTTGTGCTACACTCCCTAGCATAACTAGTGTGAAGTATCAAAATTTTGCAAATTTTCACTACGTATTGTGTTACACTCTAGAGCATAGCCAACTTGACACTAAAGAAAAGCCTTCAACAGCCTCCAAAAGACTCTAGAACTTGGCATTGACCTTCATCTCAACTTTGATGTTCCTTTGGCAACCAAGATCATCAATTTGTATCTCTTTTGCACCCCCCATTGGTCCCCAAAATTGTCCCTACACTTGACCCTACTCAAAAGAGGAGAAGACATAGTCTTGGAGCATAGCCTTCAAATTGTATTGCTTTGACATCATTTGTAGGTACATTATAGTCTCTTAAACTCTAGCACATGCAGTCCAGGTAGTGTAGTCATAGTTCAACAATCTCTAGAAACCTGTCACTATTCTTTAGTGTGTAACACTTTACTACTCTCATGAGAGCATAATATGTTAGTGTAACCCCATCTATGCTCATGCCATGTGGCACCTATGCCACATGACACCCATGCCACATGGCACCCTATCCACATTTCATGCTAAATTTAGTCCTATAAATACCCTAATGTTTAGCACTCTAGGGGTTGGCAAATCAAAGAGCACTAGGCATTTTAGCTATCTGAGCACCCCTGGCATTCTCACACCTAAGCATTTAAGCTTCACAATTTGGCACCTCCAAAAATGTAGTCCACCATTGCATTGTACCCGTATAACACAACAATAGCCAACCTAGTAGGTTCAGTCTTCATTGTAGTCATTAGCTTCATGTCCAAGGCATCCCAAAGACTATGATTATACTACTATGCTACCATTGTGCCTGCCTAATGCCATGTACCATTCTCACATCTTATCTAGTAATAGTTACACTTCCCATTTTGGAGTGATGCATTTTTTCATTCTGAAGCTCTATTTCATTTCTTTCCCAAGAATTTTTCTTTAACATTAAGTATAACTCTTGCACTTTTCCACTATTTGATACATATTTGCACACTCATGTCATTGTTTTCAAGCTAGGACACCCTTCTATGCTCTAGCTTAGGCAGTCCCAGTGTTCATGTGTAATGCAATATAAGCCCTTCTCACATATGGTAGTTTTAACATCATGTAAGTCCCTATCTAATCAACTAGACCATTTAGGGCACGTCATTTCCTTTTCACAACATGAACCTCACATAGATTTAGGGTTAGGCTGTATGTCCACCAACCTCTCAATGTTCTAGCCACCAACATTTATGGATGTCATCATTTTTGGCATTAGAAAGAGGGCCTTCCATTCCTTCTATGTTCAAGGGTAGTCCCATGTGCTTTTTGCACCTCCATCACTAGTTGTAAGCTAGTGTAGATGTAACACCCTTATGGACCTATCACAGTAGTAGCTAGATCATAGGCTAGCATTGGAGTTTTTTGCATTTTGATTAGTGTAGATTGGTCCCAGTTGTTGGTTCCCTTGGAACCTCATAGGATGAAAAGCCCAACTATGCCCATCATGTCAAGCTCTGAGTGCTTTGGAGAGCATAACAACCCCTCAAAGCATAACAATCCCTTAGAGTGTAATGCTAGAGTTAGTCACTTTTTCATAGCATTTCTAGAGTTGGTCATTTTCAGCCTATTTTCATAGTTTGCATACTTAGCTATTTGTTTTCAATGTTTCTTTTACACTTAAGGGTTTTCTATTAGCACTTTCTTTTCTTACATTTTCCTAAATAGCAACATGAATCTCATGAACACTTCAACGTCTACCCTGAGCATGGAGGTAGCTTGTCTCATTCAACAAGTGGTAGAAATTGAGCAATCACTCAATCCTATACAACCATAATGGTAGACACTTAGACTACATAACAAATCACCTGAATATAGGGCATTGGATGATGAAAGATACAACTTCCTTTATGCAAAGCTTTAGGTAGGCCTATCCCTAGACTGCCAAGAAGTAGAAGGAAGGTGCAACTTTGAAATCATTCACTGAAATAGAAAGGAATTCCTTCCTACCCTTGACATGTTCATCCCACTCACTAACACATTTAAGTGGCTACGAGACCAACTTATTAGGGAAAGTGGGCCAAAAGAACAAAATGCAGCATCAAACTATGACAAGCCCTTGCAGGATGGGAAAGAAGAGTTTGAGTCCCGTTTAGATAATGGTGTCTCATTTTATGCCTATGTCCAATAGCCCACCTTCACTTTTGTTCCACACCAATCATAGTCATATGCCCTCTTTGAGGTAGTGAAATTACTTTTGCCACCCACGTCCATGCCTGTGGTAGCTAGCCACCAAGTACTGCATGCACAATAAAGTGTAGGACCTTCTATGACTTTCCCCTTTGTCATCTCCTCCTAGTTTGTGTAGCCTTCCTTGCTGGCATCTATGATGTTGATACTATCGTATGTACACATGATGCCTATATCTCAGCCACAAACAAGTCAGGTGTCCTTCATCTTAGCCATCTCAGTAGCACCTCCAATAGTAGCCCAAGCCACAATCGCATGGTGGACCACAACCTCTATGCCTATGGCACAGTTATTTCACATTCCAAAATACACATAACAATAGACTCAACAAGCATCCCATGTGGTGGTACAACCCACAACAAGGCTGTGGGTTTCGTAGATGACACCACAAGCAACGTAGCTAGTGCAACCAACTACTATATCACCGAGTTTGGACCAAGCGTTCCAACTCATTTAAACTCTCATGGAGGAGGTTAGGTGTCTTAAAGAGGCCAACTTAGAAATGGTTCATGTGATGAAATTCTATCAAGATGACCCCATCAGTCCTATAGTCCTACCGCTAACTTTGCCTCCTAGGGTCCAACTTCCTTAATTCACAAAATACAATGGTGAGGGGGACCCTAATGCCCACCTTGTAACTTTTCGTTTTGAATGCCTACTTTTGCAAGCATGGCCACATGTAATCATCCGTGTCTTTGCCATGTCCTTGATTAGCAAAGCCCTTGATTGATACTATGTGCTCCATAGAGCTTCCATATTAACTTTGGAGGAGTTGCTCAGGAAATTTGTAACTTGCTTCAAGTACAACTTGAAGCTCAAGGCCATCTTCGAGCAACTAATGAACATCAAGTAAGGAGTGCTAGATCTAGTAAAAAAGTTCATATAATGTTGGAGCGCTTCCCTGAATGCAATTCATGAGCCGATAGTAGAAACACACCTTTTGGCTATCTTTAAGGACACAGTAAATGACTTTATCAAGTCAAAACTATACTACTTAGCCCCGTGCTCTCTCAACCAAGCTTTTGCTCAAACAAAGAGCATACAAGATGTGATGGAAGCTAGTAAGGACCAGGCCTATATGGCCTATAAAAACATGAATATGAAAAGGACAAGAAAAAAGGAAAGGTGGCAATAATTGTTATAATTGTGGTCGACGAAGCCAAACCCAACAACACTAAGCCAATGGCCAAGGTGCGTAAAGCCTTGACCAAGAACAACAAAGCGTTGGGTTTTGGCACTGCAGGAACCAACCAGCTCGCACCATCGATGACTAAGGGGTAAGCTCCCAAAAGGCCAAACTTTGAGCACCATGTTTGATTAAAGTATATCCCCTTGCCCATCAAGTTATCTGAGCTCTTAGACCATTTGCTTAGTACTAGGTGCATCTAACATAAAAAAATGTATGAGGATGTATGAAAATTCCATGAGAGGTACTGTGAGGTCCTCAAAAACCCCTTTGTAGCCATGCCGAATGAGCCCCCAGTCCCTAAAAAATTTAGATTGGATTGATTTTACAACTACCACCAGTTGCATGGCCATGACACAAACTATTTCTTGGCATTGTAAGAGGACATTCAACACATGATTGATCAAGGAAAACTGGTCCATGATGAAATAAATCCTGTATGACCAGAAAAATAATCAATGAAGGTCTATAAGAACCCCCTTAATGCTAGCAATGGAGGTTACATCATTAATGCTATTAGTGTTGATGACGATGCAGAACCGATCCATGAACCATTTGTCGTTCATGTATCCTTTGGTGACATTGGGGCCTCAACATCGACTAGACCATAGTCCTCTTTTGTCATCAAAGCACCACCTCAGGCACTCATAACACCCTTTGTGCTTAGGGCCTTACAACACATTGCAACAATGATAACCTAGACAACTTTTATCATTAGGGTGCCAAGACATGTGGACCCCCCACCTACCCAAGGTCTGGTGGTGGAAATTGCATCACAACCTACCTACCCAAAGTCATACCCTAAGAGACCTAATGAGCATCTAACTAACAAAATGATTAGGGAATGCATGGAGTTAGGTCCTCCTAAGCCTACCCCATTGTCAACCATCCCCATGGCCTCATCATCTCAAACTACCAATTCAAGCACAAACAACTGATAAACAAGCACATAGGCCTGCAAGCCTACTACACAACCAAAGGTTAAATCAGGAGATTCATCTCTTAGGTCTCATGGAGGAGGTAAAATCCACCAAAACAACAGATGGTGGAAAATATTTCTTAGACACATTGGCACAAGTTAAATAAGTCCTAAAAAAAAAGAACACAATGTTGAGCTTGTACGACTTAATAATGGCCTCTTTTGCTCATCATGAGGCATTGGTTGGCATGTTGACATCTATTGCTATTAAGGAAGATATTCCAATAGATGAAGACATCATTCATGCTATAATGCTTTCCCCCCACAGCCCAAGAGTTAAGGTTAACACCCTTGACATTTCATGATGAGGTAGTTAAGGTTGATCCTAAAAAGGGTCAGGTGACTAGTGCGTCCATGTTTATAACAATTCGTGTAGGCCAATATAAAATTCGCAGGGTGCATGTTAATGATGGGGCAGCAACCAATGTCATCCCATTCCTCATTGTTGATAAGCTTCACTTGGTTGATCAGATCAAGCTAACAAAAACAATGTGCTTGAAATCTTTTAATGGAGTAGGTATTGTTGTAAAAGGAATAATCATGATAGCTTTCATGGTAGGGGAGCAATTCCCCACCAATGATGAATTCATTGTAGTTGAAGAAATGCCTAGATTCAACCTGATCCTAGGAAGGTCTTGGCTAGCCTAACTATGGGCCATTTCTTCACCTATTCACCAAGAGATGCACATGCCCTATGAGGGTGGAGAGGTGGTGATCTATGATGACAATGTAGCNGCACGTGCCCTATGAGGGTGGAGAGGTGGTGATCTATGATGAAAATGTAGCCCCCATGACCATCAACAATGTAGATACAGAATAAGGGTTGTAGGTAGAGTTCTTTGAAGGCACATCACCCATTCAAGGTGAATGTCAATATTGTCTAGCTAATCCTAAACAACCAAGTGATGCGAGTGACCTCCCTAAGGAAGCTTTCTAGATAGAATTTCCTTTTTGTGCAATAGATGAAGGTCTAGGTGAATACTGTCTTGTGCCTCTTAGGCCTTATGTGCCTCCTAATCCACATCAGGTTAGAAAACACCTACATGACTAAGGCATGCCCTCAGTTCACCTACATGTTTCACTTCACTTGTATAGTTACGATTGCATTATTATTTACATATTGCATTAGTTATTTCATTTCTTTAGTTCATGTGATTTCATTTAGTGTTTTCCAAAATATATATAATAACAAGAAAAAAATGGCCCAAAAAGGCCTTAAACTAGCAACGACTCGTTAAGGCCTAAAACTGGCAACCAACTTTTGTCTCACACTATGGCCTAAAATGGCCTTAAACTAGCCATGGCCCTTCTGCCATGGCCTTAAACTGGCATGGGGCCTAATTGCATCAATCAAATCGCAAGCTAAAAATTACAACAACATTACATAAAGTACAAGAAAATTACAAGCAAATAATCATCACATTTCCATTAAATTATCAATAAGATATATAGTTCAAGTTTACATTTAGAACATAAAATCTTTAAAAGTACAAAATTGCCCAATGGTAGGGCTACATTTTTGGCATTTTAGCCTACAGTGTGCGATGGCGGCTAAGGTTATTCCTCTTCCTCTTCATCTGCTACTCCACTAGATCATGCGCCATCACCTGGAACTTGCATTAAATAAAAATAAAATAATAAATTAGCTAACAAATAAAGTGACATGCAACATTTATAATAAAGCAAATAAAAATAATGTAAACTACACCAACCTAAGAAGGACCTGCATCCATATCTGGGGGCATCCTATCAAGGCCCACCTCCAAGTATCGAAGGATTTCATCCTCTGATAGACATGTCCAGTTCTCCTCACCAAGGTCAATACCTATGAGGGTTTTCCCTTTCTCTATATCTATCCATGAGGGTGGCCCTAATGAAAGCCTAGTAGAAGTGACCTCTCCTAAAGGTACAACGATGTGTCTCTCTGGGGTTCCACTCACCACTACATTGCTAGTGAATAGTTTGTAAGCCTGTGTTGCACTGATTCCATCAAGAAATATCTCTCAGTAGAAATGCTTCATGGACTCATCTTTGTACTTTTTATGGCATGCCTCGCATTCTTGCTTATAGTGGTGTTTGTGATTCTTTTGAGTTTGGTCCCATTGGTACACTTTTATGCTATAATCCTTCCAATCTTGATTCTTCCTTGCTAGTAGGTCCATCTACAACTGTTGCTCAATCACCTCACAGGTAGCTTCATTCTTGCCCTAAAAAACTGACCAATACCTGGTATAATTAATTTTAGCTATGTGTCAGCTACCATATGGTTTGTTATGTGCCACCAGGAAGTCATAACGAGACTACAGGTCCTCTAATTTTGCATCCTAGCTTGCCCCTTCTCTTGAAGCTGTTGCACCTATTACCATAGGTGCTTGTTAATGC
Source organism: Gnetum montanum (assembly GCA_015680685.1). NCBI lineage: Eukaryota > Viridiplantae > Streptophyta > Gnetopsida > Gnetales > Gnetaceae > Gnetum > Gnetum montanum. The sequence goes on from MNCI01015405.1 coordinate 465,370, forward strand.
ACTTATACTTCCATAATGCTCTAGCAAAGTACAGTGCACATTTTCTTACCTCATCATATACATGATGAGGTACTTGCTCCACCTTAGGGGGAAAGTTAGGCACAACATCAACCTAGACTACCCTGTTTGGGTTCCACTTAAGCTGTGAACCTGTCATTGCATAATAGACAAGATAACGTTATCCATGAACCAAGCAAGGAAACTAGTAAAATAAATAATAATAAAAATAGACCTACCAATCTCAGGGTTTTTTTACTATATACGATCTATCATGTCATCCACCAAGCCTTAGATGAAGGCAAACTTATCTAAAGTCTCTATCCATGGTTGCATACAGAAGGTGGATGTGGATGCTGGGCGTTCAGTAGAAACACCAGCGGTTGCAACATAACACACTTAGTGATTATCATAAAACCAACAACCAAGGATGTAAGAGTTAAAAAATAAAATAAAAAAGGAAGAGAATAACAACAAAAAATGTAAATAAATAATATAAAAAAAGAGAGATGGCGGTGCAAAGCTCCTACCCAACAAGCCCTCAGGTGTGAGAGTGGAGAGATTGCCCATCTTCATGTCATCAAAGAAATTTTTAAACTCATCCCCTTCAAAATACAATCCTTCCTCCACAAGCTACCTTAGCAATTCTATAGCTTCTCATTGCTCTTCATTTGTCATTTGTCTCTCATGTTAAGGGACATCATCCTCTATAGGCTCTGCTACTGCTACAGGGATCCTCTTACCTATGTCACAAATTAGATTTAGAATTATCAATAATGAGTATAATATAACATGACACATCACATCAGTATCCAATAATGCATACTTAGTTATAATTCCTAAGAACACATCATGAAGCTTAAACTGGATTTTCTTGCCACCCTCCTCTTCTTTGTGTGCAGGCTCCTCTATGAGGTATGGTTTCTTGATCTTTATTCTAGATGATCCCACTACCTCAGTAATGAATTGTGCCCCTCTCACTACATTTCTGGTGTTGGCCAAAGGGGCCTCCCCAACACTATCACGTGCGTGGTAGGATTGTTCCACATTACCTCTGGTTGTTACCAAAAATGACTTGCCAATTACCTCTAGATGGTGTTGTGATCATGTGATGTTGAACAGGTGATGGATCCATGGCCTAGAGATTTTCTTGTGGTCTTGCACCACTCACTACCCTTCCTCATGAAGCATCAAAAACACAAATCTTTGTAGGCATGCTATGAAGAATGCAAAGTGTACATGCGATCTTGCATGAAGGTTGTTGTGTAGCCTAATAATTTCAGTATGTAGGCTATTGGCAAGGTGAGAGGCCCAGTTGTACTACATCCCCTTCTCTATTACATCCCTCATCACCCAAGCTTGCTTAACCCTAAGAATCTTTTCTTAGGATATTAGCTTTGAGAATGCATAAGCACAGAAGACTAGGTAGAGGTGGTGGACCATGGGTACCCTCATGTCCTTGAAAAGTATTTCTTTGTAGATCTTAAAAGTGCCCAACCACTTCTCAACATCCCTTCTATGGTATCAGTCTTTGTTACTTTTTTCAGCAAATGGTAAGCCCTCAAAGGGGATTCCAAAGAGGTCTATAAAGAATTCATCTATAATTTCAAAGGTTAGCCACACATCACGGGCTTGTGTGCTAACGCAATTGATGCTCTTAGTGGAGCAGTTAATTATGGAAATCATATAAGCCATTGGGATACTTGGGCTAATAGTGAGGAAAAGATCCATGAGCCTAGCCCACTAAAGATTCCTTGTTATTTCCACTAGGGCCTCATAGCACAACCAATGTTGTGAACTCTCAACCTCACCATATTTCTTGCTGAGGATGGCCTCAATGTAACTTGTGGCAACCACCATGACTTTGCCTAACTTAACTATAGCTATAATAAGTAAAGGTAAAATTAGTAACATGTGAAAAATAAAGCAAAAAGTGCATAAAAATGAGTGACACAGACTCACATGGCACAAATTATGTGCAGGATGATGGTGATGGGGCTGAAACTTGCTCCATGCTCGGTATGCTAGTTGTCCACTCTAGATCCAAGCAGTTGAGAGCTCGACACCTCTCATAAGACTTAGAATATTAGTAAGAGAGTTCTGCTAGGTTTGCCTTGATCTACCTAACCATTGTTGCATGAACATTCTCAAAAGATGATAATTCTTGCAGGGTAGTGAGAGTCAAATTCAACACCCCCTCTTCATCATGGAGGACATCTATGTCAATAGTAAACCTAGCAATGGACAAGAGCAGTTAGCATCTTAAGTCATAATCTAATAAGAAATACAAGATATCGTAAGAGGAGTCACCCTTCAGCACAATACACTATCCCAGGTGGGTTTTGGAAAAGAGTGTGTATGTGTCAAGCAATGAATAAAGTGTTGTTCTTGTTGTAACCTTGAAACCTTGAAATTTTGGCATCTCTTAGACCTTGGATAAAGGCCTAAGGTCCTTGCGACCCTAGCCTAAACTCGCTACTCCTTCATTGCTGGTAGGCTCATTGGATATGAACCTTAGGATTGCTTAGTTCTTCCCAATCAATAATGTTTCCGTTATGATGCCCACTACTTCGGTTGCTAAGCATGACCATATCATCACACTGAAGTGGCAAAGGAAAAATTCCAGAAATTCTTGTGCTTCTAACTTGAACCATACCACCTAGTGATCCACACGTGTGTCTAGTGAGGTACATTTAGCACAGGCTCACTCATGCAACACAAGATACTGACCAGCTCAACTACAACGAGGATGGATTTTAGCAATACCCTGTGGCCATAGCAATGATGAAGGGAATGTTAGCATTGGATAAAAAAAATAAAAACATGCATAAAAATTAGACTTAATGTATTAGCAAAATCTTAATTTCCCCACCAAGCCCCATAGGAAAGGAACGTTAGCATACCCATCTAATGTGCCTAGTCCTCAACAAGGCACAACACTAGCATCTATGTTGCATATTTACAAACATTATAACTTTGAAAATTTCAAAAAAAATTGAAGTGTTGGTTATACTTCCTATAGAGCGTAACCTTCAAAATTACAAAAAAAAGAAATTCTAAGTGTTGGTTACACTCCTTGCCAAGTGTAATAGCTGCAAAAATTTCTTCAATTATCAAAAAAAAATTTCAAACTATAGGGTATGCTCACTGTAGAGCATAACCTATTGATTGTGTTACCTGTAGAACATGATGCTAGGAAATTAAAATTTTTCTAAATTTTTTGTTATGCTCTTAGGAACATACCCTAGCATGACAACCATGACCCTCATAGTCATCTTGCTTAGACCATGATGCTTTGCATTCACCTTCAAGTCATCTTGGCCAAGCCCTATCTTGTGCCATGCATGGATCATCGAAAAATGCTTGTTCCATGTCACACACAAGATGCCAAAAAATGCCTATCCCACATCACATGTAGGATGCCAAAAAAGTCCTATCCAGCATCATGTGCGGGAAATTGAGAAAACCACTATCCTGCACTATGCACAGGATACAAACCCTCAACAAAAAAAACCAAAAAACACAAACAAAAAATACACCACATGCATTCCTTCCCCTAGTTGTGACTCATGGTAGGTACGATAGTGGCTTTGGTCCTTGCCCAGGGCAAGCCACTCTCAAAACCCCAAAACCCTAAAATGAACAAGATGAAAGGACAAGGAATCATAAGAAAAGAGTGTAGCACCTTACATTGTCGATAGCATCTCCCTTTGGTCTTCTATGCATGTCCTAGGAAGGCACCTCAGTGTGTATTCTACTTTGTCCATGTTGGTGAGGTAGGGGTGTTGGTGTTTACTACAACGCATCATGATTGATCATTATAGTCTTTCTTTCTTCTTTCTCTTTATTATGCTCTAGCTTCCCCTCTTTCATCATTATGCTTTATCTCCCTTCGCCTTAGCTGTGCTATGTTCGATGACTATTTGATTCAACTTTGAAATTGATAGGATTGACTATGGTAAAACTCATATTTGTACCCTTTTGGGTTGAAGGACATGTCACCACCTTGGGGCTTGTCCCATGTCTCATGCGTAATGCAGGATGAGTGTAGCACCCAAAGTTAGAAAATTTTTCCAACTTTTCCAGTGTCTCCATACTTAGAATTTTTTTTGCATTTTTTTAATTGCCCAATAAATGCCCACCTTAGCCCCACATTTAAAACCTTCCAAGCCTTTCTTAAATTGATGTTTCCCACATAAACCATGGTTCGCTATGACCTTAAACTAGCAATCTTAGTGCTAGTCAAGGCCCCAAAATTACTTTACATACTTTCTTATATGATCTAACAACTACACAGTTAGGCAAATTTTTATAACATTGTCTTCCTTATTTTATGCATTTGGCCTTATTAAGATAGGTGCTACTTGACATTTTTCTAGTTTTTTTGTAGGATTTTTGGTAGGATTGCATAATGAATGCATACGAGCATCTTCATTTTCTCTTGGTCTTGACTAGACCTTACGGTGATTCCATGAGATGAATAAACACTAAGCTTCTAGACTATGAGCCTATGAATTATGACACAAAAGTAGCATTCCTAGAAACATCTCTAGACTCGCTAGACCATCTAGTTAGAGCTTTAGACCTAGAGTCAGGTGATGTAATCAAGGATCCTCTTGTTGAAATCCTTATAGTTACATGTAAAGGTGAGGCAAAGACATTGAAACTTAGTTCCTTGTTAGAGCCTCAAATCAAACAAGGCATCTCTAAAATTCTCAATGATAACATTAAGGTGTTTGCATGGTTCTATGAGGACATGCTAGGCTTGGACCCACGCATAATACAACACAACATTATCCTTGATCCTCACATAAAACCAATCAAACAAAAGGCTCATAAGGTCAAACTAGAGGTGGCATTGGCAGTTTTCAATGAAATCACTAAGCTTTACGAAGTTGGTTTCATTTGAGTAGTTGACCACATTGATTGGGTTTCAAACATCATAGTTGTCCCTAATAAAAATGGGAGTATATGCATTTGCATAGACTTTTGAGACTTGAACAAGGCCACCATCAAAGATGATTTCTCACTGCCTAGTATTGACCAACTTATCAATACTACAGTTGGTCATGCCTTATTGTCCTTCATGGATGAGTCCTTAGGGTATAACCAAATTTGGATCAACCTAGAGCACTAGCTTAGTACCACCTTCATGATCCCTTGGGGTACATTTTGCTATATAATGATGCCCTTTGAACTAAAGAACATACGAGCAACCTACCAATGCATAATGACATATATCTTTAGTGATTATCTACTAGACTTGTTCAATAACTACATTGATGATATAGCAGTTAAGTCCAAATTAGCTCACGACCACATAGATGACTTGGACCATGTCCTCAAATGTTGCCTTAGACATGACCTTAGGCTAAACCCTAAGAAGTCTGTCTTTGGTGTCAAAACCGATTGCATGCTAGGCTTTGTAGTATTAGAAGAAGGCATACATGTAGACTCTAATAAGGTTAAGGCTATCACTAAATTAGTGCCATTGGCAAACCTTAAGGAGCTACATGGGTTACAAGGTAGATTACAATTCATATGTAGGTTTATCGCCAAGTTGATTGATAAGTTGCAGCTAATGCAACATTTTCTCAAAAAGGGGATCCACTTTGAGTGGGTAGCTTAATGCCAAGAGGCATTTGACAACCTTAAAAAGGAGCTGGCTCAACTTTCAATAGTCTACCCCCTGTAAGGAGATAAGTCATTCTACATTTACCTTGCAACCTTAGACATATCCATTGCTTCTCTACTTTGCCAAAAGTGAGATGATGGCTCGAAGGTCCCTGTTTACTACTTAAGCCATGCACTAGTGGCCCATAAGGAAAAATACAATGGTGTAGAAAAGAATTATCCTACCTTAGTATTTGCACTCAAAAAGTGGAGACAGTATCTCTTCTGCAATTAGGTTAATGTTAATTGCAAAAGCAACATAATCCATGTGATTACTAGGAACATGTATGAAAGTAGTTGAATTGCACAGTGGAAGGTAATAACCATAGAGTTTGACCTACACTACATAGCACAAGCATCTACAAAGGGTCAAGAAATAGCTGCACAACTCACAAATTCACCCATAAATGATCAAACAATAATAGATCCAAAATTTTCAGATGATCATGTTAATAGCATAAGTCAAGTGCCTACAAACTTTCAAGTAGTTTTACACTTTGATGGTGCTTCAACCACACAAGGTGGTAGTGCTATTGTCATTATCACATTTCCCTCCAGCGAGATCTAACCCTTCATATATCATTTTGCATTTTCTTGCACAAATAATGTGGCAAAGTATGAAGGTCTCCCTAGAGGTGTCTTAATAGCTCATGATTTAGGAATCTAAAACATAGTGATCTGAGGCAATTCACAACTTGTTGTCAACCAAGTCATAGACATTTATGCTTGCAAGGCACAACATTTACAACCTTACTGTGATTTAGCAAAACACTTGCTCAAGAAATTCACAACTGTAGATGTCCAACACATTCTCCATAAGAAAAATTCCATTGCTAATGCATTAGCCACTTTAGCCTTAAGCACAACACCCAACATGTTTTCTGCATTACTTGCTTCAATAGTGGATTGCACCGAACTTATAAATCAAACAACAAGCATCGCATCCATAGATGCAACAAGCACAGATCACACCCAAGAGTGGTATGACGATATTAAGACATACATCCAATAGGGAGAGCCTCCGCAAAATCTAACCTCTACCCAAAATGACATAATATGAAAGTGATCACGATAGTAATGTCCTTGTAGGTGATAACACCTTGTGTCATAGATCCTATGATGGAATACTGTTAACATGCATTAGTAGTAGTGAAGTGCAAATGATTGTCAATCAAGTCCATGAGGGACTATGCAGAAGCCACATAGCCCCAAGGGTAATGACAGAAAAAATTAGGTTCCTAGGCTACTATTGGCCTTACATGGAGTGTGATTGTATTTTCAAGGTTATAACATGTGACGTATGTCAATGACATGGTAACCTAATGCATGTGCCACCCATTAAACTACATACTATGTAGATCACATCTTTGTTCCAATGTTGGGGGTTGGATACCATAGGACCTATAATGCCTAAGTATTCTATAGGACATAGCTTCATCATTACTGCAACTGAATACTTTACCAAGTGGGTTGAAGCCATTTACCTTAGGAAGACAACATCACAACAAGTTTGCAAATTTTTTATAGACAACATAGTGACCCAATTTGGTCTACCCATGACTATAGTCACAGACAACGGGCCACAATTTAGCAGTGTAGAAACTAAAGCCTTTTGTGAACACCTTGGCATTAAACATTCCTTTTCATCACCGTACTACCTATAGGTGAATGGCCAAGTAGAGGCTACAAACAAATTCATTGTCAACCTTTTGAAGAGGATGCTTAGCAATAGCAAGCGATGATGGCATGAACAACTAATCTATGCATTATGGGCATACCATACGACATGCAGAATAGTAATAAGTAAGATGCCATATAGTCTCATGTATGGATCTGAAGCAATGTTGCCTCTTAAACTATAGGTCCCATCACTCTGTATGATCCTCTTAAGCTTCGTTGATGAGGTTCAAAACAATGAGTTGAGAACCATTGACCTCAACTCTATAGAGGAGGAGTGCATGCAAACACTTGATCACATTGAGTGGTACCAGAAAAAGCAATGGCAAAAACACCATCATAATAAGCATTAATGCCTAATCAAGAAGCAATACCTGGTCCTTAAGGTCATTTGCGAGTCCTCAAAAAAATTCTCAGCTAATTGGAAAGGGACTTTCTTGGTCACAAAGGCCTATGAAAATGGAGCATTTAAGCTTGATGATCTAGATGGCAATAAGTTTTCCAATCTAATTAACCACTCATACCTGAAGCCATACTATGCCTAATACACAGTGCTACACCAATGATAAAGTAAGGTAAGTGAACATTCGCTATGATGTTAAATTAGCATAGAATATCAACTATGATATTAAACTAGCATAGAACATCCACTATGATGTTAAATTGGCATAGAATGTCCTTGGGCTATGATGTTAAACTGGCACCCACAACATGGTCAGCCATGACCTTAAACTGGCCATCTATTGTTTGCTACAATGTTAAACTAGCATAATGGTCTACTAGGACCTTAAACTAGCATAGCATATGGTCTACCAAGACTTAAAACTAGGTTTGCAGTTCAACATTTATAGTTCAACACACATAGTTCTGCAAACAAGTGAGTGTGAATACTTCCAATCCTCCATTGCCTACCCACACCTCTTGGGTAGGATGGGGTGGGACATTGTAGTTCTAGAATGAAGTTCACATTGTCAAGGAAAAACCCTCTATAACATTTATAATGATACCATCCTCGACATCTTGCTGATCTTCTAGAGATGCCTTTTGACATCTTGTTGACCTTTTAAAGCTATTGCCACCATTTCCAATCATCTTGGTTAGATCTCTCACTATCAGCAACACTTGCCAAAGAACCAAAGGTACTGTGGCTTAGCCATAGCACTGCCATCCTCTAGCCCTCACCATTGCCTAAGCTTAGAAGAGCATCTAGTAGTGTGATTCTCCACAATGCTTTGGGTTTCCTAGCTCCTATCTTTGATGAGGACTCCCAAGCACTTGCATTGCCAATGCGTTTAGCCATTTGGGTGCTCACTTCTAGTGTAGCTACTAGAGCTTTCACAACTTGCCGACACCAACACCACATTGGCCTTCTTGCTTTGGATATGGCATGCACCTATAACTAATACAACACTCATGGCCCTTACAATGCCCTTGCAAACAAGACTTCACCTTTATCTCACATGGTGGTTATTTTTTCTTGTTTTCTTTGTGTTGTGTTTGTAGGATGAAGCCTCAGTGATGTCATTCAAGGTTGCATTTTATTGTAGCAGCAAGTCATTGCACTTCTCTGATGTGCCTACTTTAACTTACCAAGCTACTTAAGAGTGCACATCCCTACTACCTCACTATAGCCAATTCACCTCCTCTTGATCTTATATTTTCCCTCACTCCTTGTAGGCTTCTTTGATGCACATGGTACCTTTCCTGTAGTCAACTGTAGAACCCATCATGTATGTAACATGACTCATCCCATGGGGAGCCTTTGTGGGCTAATCAAAGCCCCAAGCAGATGTAACATAACTCATCATGGGGAGGAAAAACCTATCCTATAGATGTGATGTGGTTGCTTCTAAGCAAACTTTGTTAAGCAACACATAATCTTTGCAGCAACAAAACATCTTTTTCTTCTTCAAAAAAGGAAAAAAAGAAANCACCAATATGACTCATCAATGTTCGATTAGAAAACACTTCACTGTGCTTGAGAGTGTTAAGGAAATATAGTATGGCAAGGAATAGGTTAGGGAGATGGATCTAGGGATAACAAATGGGAAGGATATTCATTGTACGTGTGGTTGCAGGATGCAGCATTATGATGGCTTGTTGCCAAAGCATGATCCCTCGTTGGAGTGCTTGTGAGGAACTTCAACATGTTGAGATGGCCTACCCTTAAGATTTTAACCTCTCATTGGAGTGCTTGTAAGATGGTCGATTCAAGGTTGGACCGATTGTGAAATGGAAACTATGCTATTTTACTTGTCTTGGTTTTATTTTTCTTGTCATTCTCTTTTCTTTTTNCAACATAGCACACACTTCCATGGCCATTTTTCCTAAGTGTCAAGCCAGAAGTGGTCAAGGGTTGCTTGGGATGGATGAAATAGTTTGGCAAATTTTCTATCTCCTAGTTTGTCATGATTACTATGCTCCCCAACATAGCCAGCATAACACATGTTCTAGTGGCCAATTCATCGATGTACCAAGCTATAGGTTGTCTAAATTGCTTGGGATGGAAAAAATAGTTCAAAAAATTTTCTATCTCTTGGGTTACTAAGCTTTGCTATGCTCCCCAACATAGCCAACATAGCACAAGTTCTAGTACCCAGCGTAGCTAGTTTTGGACAAGGATTTGTCAAGCTAGCTCAACATGGAAGACACATTTGGCATATTTCCTAACTTCTGATGCTGCCTCTCCTGCTACACCCTAGAGCATAGCTAGTGTACCATGAACGAAGATTGCAAATTTTTTCAAAATTTTGCTAAGTGTCCCCACTACGTTGTGCTACGCTCCCTAGCGTAACTAGTGTGAAGTATCAAAATTTTGCAAATTTTCACTAAGTATTGTGTTACGCTAGAGAGCGTAGCTAGCTTGACACTACAGAAAAGCCTTCAACAGCCTCCAAAAGCCTCTAGAACTTGGCATCGACCTTCATCTCAACTTCGATGTTCCTTTGGAAGCCAAGATCATCAATTTGTATCTCTTTCGTAGCATCCATTGGTCCCTAAAATTGTCCCTACACTTGACCCTACTAAAAAGAGGGGAAGACATAGTCCTAGAGCATAGCCTCTAAGTTGTATTACTTTAACACTATTTGTCAGTACATTGCAGTCTCTCAAACTCTGGCATATGCAATCTAGGCAATGTAGTCATAGTTTAGCAATCTCTGGTAACCTGTCACTATTCTTTAGAGTGAAACACTTTGCTACTTTCATGAGAGCATAACATGTTAGCGTAATCCCATCTACGCTCATGCCATGTAGCACCCATGCCACATGGCCGACCCACATTTCACACTAAACCTAGCCTTATAAATACCTTGATGTTCAACACTCTAGGGGTTGGAAAATCAAAATACCACTAGGCATTTTAGCTGTTTGAGCACCCCTGGCATTCTCGCACCTAAGCATCTAAGATTTGCACCTTGGCACCTCCCAAAACATAGTCCACCATTGCATTGCACCCATAGAACATAGCAATAGCCAACCTAGTAGGTTTAGTCTCCATTGTAGCCCTTAGCTCCACATCCTGGGTGTCCTAGAGATTGTGACTGCACTACTACACTACCACTACACCTACTTGATGTTGTGTGCCATGGTCACCTGTTGTTTAGAAATAGTTACACTTCCTATTTTGGGGAGGGGGGGGGGGTGCTTTTTTTCATTCTTAAGCTCTATTTCATTTCTTTTCCAAGAATTTTTCCTTAACATTAAGTATAACTCTTGCACTTTTCCACTGTTTGATACATATTTGCACACTCACATCACTGTTTTCAGGCTGGGACACCTTGCTATGCTCTAGCTTAGCTAGTCTCAGTGTCTGTGCATAACGTAGTATAAACCCTTCTCACATATGGTTGTTTTAACACCATGTTAGTCCATGTCTGATCAACTAGACCATTTAGGGCACCTCGTTTCTATTCCATAGCATGACCCTCACATAGATTTGGGGTTAGGCTGCATGCCTACCAACCTCTCAGTGTTTTAGCCACTAAAATTTTTAAACATCACATGGGATCTACAAGAAGGGCTATGGTGTCGATTGGAAGGCTTGTGGCCTCACTAGTAGTTGTAGCACGAAGAGGAGAGGTTGTGTTATCATGGTAGTGGGTGGGCCAAACAAAGAAAAATAGATTTGTGTCAGTATATGGAGCATAAATAGGATGAAAGGGGTATGTGATATCTAGGTTACTTGAGGTCATGTGGTGGACCTTGTCTAGGTGGTTAGAGGATTGGTGGTGGTAACCACCATCAACGATGGTTGCACAAACCTAGATTGAGTAGCACATAACATGGAAAATTGGAATCTTGCGAACTATAGCATTGATTATGTTTGGTGCACAACTATGACTGGTGTGGCCTTGAACATGGTTGGGTAAGAAGGAGTAGAGGATTGGAGCATATGTTCCATGGAGGAGGTGAGGGGGGTGGAGGTAGGCACTGTGGCCTTGTGGGATTTTTGTTGAAATAACTCACATAGGATGTTTTCATGCTTTGATTTTGCCTCGAACTCATCCTTTTCCTCATGCTACTCATCCAAGCTAGCCTTCCCATTTGCCTAATCCATCTCAATTAATTGAGATAGGATGCATGTATGAGTTTTATTGAGGGGTATTTGGTCATATTGGGAAGGAACATACTCCTTCCCATTACATCGTATAAGTTCAAATTTCCTCTTGGCTTCTGCTTCCATGCATGGAATTAGCATGTTGGCCTAAATCTTGGCACAAATGAAGTTGTACTGGTCTTCATTTATGATTGAGAAATTAGGACTCCATCTCCTAAGCCTCAAGGACTATCTACACTCGATCACAACAAGGTCCTTTGGGTCATATAACCTCAACCTCATAGCTTGCTGGTTGGACTTGTTGTCAATGACGTTGAAGGGTAGAATGGTTGATTGGCTAAAAGACATTGTCAAAAATATGGTTTTAATTTTTTTACTATTTTTAGTAAAAACCATAATGAGTGGGATAATCCAATAATGTAGTTATCTATAAATGGAAAGGTAGTGGAAAAGTACTATTGGGAAATACTGTGCAATAGACAGTCTTGTACTATGCAATAGATAGGATAGTTACCAGCAACCTACACTAGACAATGAAAATGAAAAAAGTGGTTTATCTTGCTAAATGGAAATGGATATCAATGAAAATAGGTATTAATGAAATTTTGTTTCTAGAATGGAACAAGCTTTTGCAATGACATAGAAAATGGTTTTTGGAGTAGACTATGCTAGTTCCCAAGAAACCAACAACTTCTATGAAATTACAGCAAAAACCTAACTCTATCACCACAACTATGCTGAGGTGTGTGGAAAAGGGTTTTGGTAGTAGGTGTTGGCTTTAACAAAATAACGTAATGATAGAATAATGAAATAATGAAAATGTAGTAGACTTGGTATTGGGTTTATGGCCAAGAATTTGGGTAGAGGCCCTCCTTCTAGTACTAGAAATTTGTTGGAACTAGAAAATATAGTTGTTGGAATGGAAACCAAAAATCCCAAGTGCCAAAATAGATTTAACCTCAAATTCCAAGGGCCTTCAGAAATGGGATTCAAGGTATCTTGGATGGTCTAGCCAATCATCCAAGAACTTACAAAAGTGTCAATGAAAACAAGAAGCTAAGAAAACAAAAATGAGAGAACGAAGATGGAAATGTAAATGGAAATGTAACTGAAATTGTAGATCTAGAATGAAAATCAACAAGGAAATGAAACATGAACTTAGATTTGCATATAATAAACTAAGACTTTATTAAAATTAAAAATAAAGTAAAGTGTTTAAGAGGTACAAATTTTGTGTTGGGTATGCATGGAGTCATTGGGGAGGGTGCTTGATGTCCATTGGAACTTGCAATATGCACTTAGCTCCATTTTTGGATGTTTCCCAACTTCCTTTTTTAGAAACTCTTGCTTATTTCCACCAAGATTTGCAATACGGTTGTGGAATTGGTATTATATCTTTGGAGCAGTGGTGTCACCTGAGAGTCTCTGTGCCCAACATAGTACCAGTTTTTCCCAAAGGTGTTGAAAGATTGTGGAAAGGTTTTTAGTTTCAAAGTGCTTTTGGGTAATGAAAACATTTGCAAGGTGTTGTTTTTTTTGCCAAAGTGGTGGAACCAAAATAATGTATTTACATGTAGTATATATATGGTGGAATTGGGTATTTTGTAGCCTATACACCACTGTCATAATCACTCATAGATTGGTGTCAATTTGTAGGTGTCAATGGTCATCCATTCTTAGCATAGTTTCCATTTATAGTAATTCTAGAATATTGTAGCCACCAAAAATCATCTGTTTACTATAAATAGTATATGAAATTTTATGACTATGTCAACACCTTCCTTCCTACACTAAATCTCAACTACACTACAATTGCTAGAATATGCGATCAACTTTAACATTGGGAAATGTTGTATATTCTATTGTTCCATTGATGCTAAAACTATTGAAAACTTGGGGTATTGTTAGAAAAATGAAAATGGAAAATCCTATCAATTCCATCTACATTGGGGGGTAGATTGTTCCAACATAGTTTAGGTTATACCCTTAGAAAAACCCATGAAAATGCCAATTTTGGCCATTCCTAAGGCATTTTCAACCTTCCCAAGCCTAAATATAGTCATGAGGTATCTTTTTCCACCTAGAAGTGAGGCAATAACAAATTTTGAGGCATTTTTAGCATCAAAAGCCAAAGTATGTAAGATTGTAGCTCATGAACCACAAATCTTACATTTACAATAAGATTCTTGCCTCAAGTTGGGAAATGAAGGTTACAATTTTCAACATTAAATTTTTGGTGGTGTTTCACTAGTTACATTTTTCTTTCCAGTTTCAAGATGAAGGCCTTGGAAGACTAACTTGACATTAATGATGCTTAACCAAGCCCTTTCTATGATGATAAGTAAGCTATCTCTCATCTTTTTTTCTAGTTTGATAACTAAGTTTGTAAGGTATGACCATCTTGCTAATTTTATTTTTACATCATTTATATATATCATAGGATATGTGTAGGATTGATCTACTATCTTTAGCTAAATGTTAGTACTTTGGAGGTGAGGAAGTTCACAATCAAGATACTATTATAATGAAATTATATTAACTCTAGAATTCAAGTCATAAAGAGCTAGGTAATGACCTTTGTTACTAATTTGATTTTTTATCATGGGACTACTAGGATTTGATTTATTTTTAGGTAGATAACCTTATTTTACTACTTGTGTAACTACTTAATATGTAGTAATGGTCACGATACCACTACCATGGGTGCCATCTTATCACATTTGCCAAGTGCTACTGAAGAATTTCTTCCTAAAGTGGATGTTTTATTTTAATAATGTTCAAGGAATGGTATTGTAACCTTCTTAATGTGAAATTCCATATTCTTATATTGTTATCCTCTTCATAGAATGAAGAGGATGAAGTAGATCTAATTCCATGATGCTCATGTCTACACTTATGGTAGAATCTTCTATCATAAGACCTTGGACTTACCTTCATAACCAAATCAACAAGAATTTAGTAATATTTCCTATTTGCTTATGTGGAAGCTAGATCAACATAATAGGTAATATCAAAAAATTTGATTTGTTTTGGTTATGGTTAAACGCAAATCCCACCTTACATTGGACCAGGAAGTAGCAGTTGTTATTGTTGAGAAGGTTATAGGATAGAATTACTTGATGCAAGTAGGTACCACTAAGGTATCATCTATGGAAGTGAATAAGTACCTACTTGAGTACATTGAAAGTAGGGATTGGTAGAAAGCATCATCTATTACTACATCAGAGTAGGAAAATTCTATGAAGTAGCACTCTATGGATTAGAAGTTTTCCATTACTGGTACTATAGTGTGGGCTGTGGATACATACCTACATGATAGTATGACTGGCTATGGCATGGAGTCCTCCTTGTATGATTCTTAATAAATTTTGGATTCATAGGCATGCTAAATCATCCAATTTTACTAATCATATGAATCATGACTAGATAACACTATGAGTCATGAGGATTTATATAATATTTGTATGGACCCTAATCATTAGAGGATGATAAAGCTTCATCTAGATCTTCTTTAATTAGAGTATGAAAGCTTTTCCTTATCCTTACCATCATAATTCTTTTTATGCTTTTGTTGTATAATTACTTCTATTACAACTTCAACCATCCTACCTTAAATATCATTAAGGGTAGTGATCATCTTATCATCCATCACTTGCCATTCTTAATTCATCTTGTGGAACAAGTCTATTAATAACTTTTTGATTTTGACCTAGTCTCATGTCGAAACCTTCACTACAGTGGGAGGTTTGGATGTATCTTCAATGTTCTTAACCTTTCTTATATATGTGGCATTATGATTGTACTCTTGAGCTGATTCTTACTTTTATCATTCATCTTTCATGCTTGCAATGGTGTCATGTAGCATTTTGATTTAGGTCAAGATTTTTTTTTTTGTATCTAGGTCATCATGTACATATCCACATGCTTCATTCTTTCCTTCCTCAAGCCTTCCATAATATACACCAAATGATCTCTTTGGCCAATGACATGATTTTGATTATAATGAAATATTTTTAGGTAGCTTTTAATGATAATTTTGAATGAATCATATGCTTCTTTCCTTCATGCATCCATCTTCTTTTGGATGTTTGAAATGTGGACATTGGTAAAACTTTTGGTGTAGAAAAATTTATTCATGTTTGTCCATCTTTGAACTGATTCATGGGGTTAAGTACTTGTATAATGTTTTCATATGCTCAATGAATATTAGAGGAAATAACCACAACTTCTACCAATCATTGATCATTTCCTATAGGTAACAAGCATTGTCAAATGCTTGAATGTGGAGTTGGAGATCATTGGTGGTAAATCCTCTATATGTTGGAGCATTAGCCATGTTGATCCATTTAATATAGCTATCATGAACATGCCCCCATGAGATATGTACAACTTCATTAATTTTATAATAATCAACCCAGAAAAACATAGTAGCATCATCATCATAGATGGTCTAGATATGTGAAAATGCTAGAACTTGGAAAGGAAATCATCATCATGGGGTTTTGGTTGTACTACAATGAGTGGTTTCTAGTCATGGGACTTCATTAGGTATTGGCCCTTTTTCTTTTTAATCTACTTTATCATCCTCCTCCTCATCTAAATGGTTGGATGGAAAGCTATGATAAGTCTCCTCTTTCACCATTTGGTCTTGGAGCTCTTACATTTGATGGGGTTTGTAGTCACTATACTCTAGCTCTAAATCCATGTAAAATGAATAATAATTCTCTAGCCTAATGTTGATTAAGATATCTTTAAGATCATATGGCAACTGATAATAGTTTCTTAGAAAATCATCCATGAGCTTTATACTAGCTTCCTTGCTTATCTTTAGTGTAGAAACACCTCTTCCAATTCTCTTGTGCTTTGTCCTACAAGCTATTTTTGTAGGTTTCGAGCTTGAAGAATACCTAGATAAGTGTGTCCTATTAGTGTGTGTCTTCTTATGTTAATTTTTTTTATGATGATTCTTGGATGTTTTGGCATGTTTCAAGGTGTTTTAGACTCCTTTTGATGACTCTAGGGGGTTCCATGGTCTATGGGGACTTGCTTGGAGGCATTTGAAGTTCCAATTATCAAAATGAGAATTTTTGTATTTGGCCCTTGTAAGTGGAACATCCTACGAGAAATTTTGATGTCCCAATTAAGACATTCCAATTGTGTAGATGACATCGTAGGCAAGATACCCCACCAAAATTTGGGATGTCTTAGGACCAAATGAGATGTTTGAGAAAAATAGCAAACATTTCAATTGAGACTTGGGTTTTGACAAAAAATTTCCCAACAAAGCCAGAGATGACCTAGATGGATGGAGAAACTTTTGAAAGTACCCATCCAAATTCAATAAATAACTAGAATGTGATGGAAAAAGATGGAAACAACAGAGGAGATGATGAGAAGACTTGGAAAACATTTGGAAAGATCTCATGGTGAGTTGAGAAAAGGTTTCTAGGGTTCTTATTCTTTGGTTTCACATAAATGTTGATGTATTCATCATTTTTGAGATGAGATGACTGAGAGAAAATGCTCTTGAGAGTGGAGAGCTAAGCAAGAGAAAGTCGACAAGCACATTGGGTGAGTGCAATTGGTGATTATAGCTCCAAGATCAACTTGTGATGTATTGTTCTATGCATTTTATTCTCTCGTATCTCACTTGTGAGTTAAGATCTCAGTCCCAAGTTGTGGAAGAGATTGCTATTGGTTATGTCTTGCATTGAGAACAACCATTGTATGATTGTAGAGCCTCATACTTTGCAATATCCATTGAGTGTGATAGGTTTTGGATGCTCATGGGTTTTGTGAACCCTATTGTAATCTTCTCATAAAATTATTGAAGATATATACTTTTCTTATTTTCTAGCAAAAAATTTTATCTTTACATAATATCTAAATTTAGTGCATTGAAGGTGATTTAATTATTTGAGTGAACATACCCTAGTGTTATTGTTGCTTGGATTTTGGTTGAGGATTTTGTCAAATTTTAAATGAAATCCAACAAGAAATAGGTTCAAGCTTTGAATCAATACATGGGGATCATGAAGTCCATCATCTAAATGGTGGCTACTTGATTGGATGAAATTAGCATGAAAGTGAATAGAGAAGCTGGTCCTAGCCATATCTAGTCCTGTGGAGGTGAAGAGCATGTATGCTTAGATGAAGAATTTTCATAGCCAGGTGGAGATGAAGTGGATGAAGAAGAAGGCCAATAAAATTATGAGAGTGTAGGAAACCATCAACCAAGGATTCTTATGGGAGGGAATCCTATTCCTCATATGAGAACTCGAAGGCTTCAAATAGTGTTCAATACTTCTTCAAGAAAGCTTGATGATAAGATGAAGCAAGGGTTGCTAGAGAATTCATATATGCTTAAAGACTTCCATATGTAGAGTTAAAGACTTATTATAGTGTAGATGGCACTAATTCTTTTAGAATTTTTAGTTGGAAGAGGTATCAAATAGCTTGAGGGTATTTAGATTAGGAGGTATGGCTTCTACTTGGTTGTAAAAGAAGTCCCAAGGTTATGAAAGATGAAATAGTCAACCTATTAGAGACTTTGATCTAATGAAATATAGGTTGAAAAGAAAATTTGAGCAGTCTCATCAAAGATAAGAAACCATTATGAAGTTAAAATTCCTAAGGTAAGGTGATAAGGATGTCAAAGAATTTTACATAAAATTTTGTGATCTATTTCATCAAGATAAGGTAAACTAGAAGGAGTATGACCAAGCTTCAATATTTTTCAAAGGTCAAAAAATAGCATACTAGTAAGAGTTATCCTTTTATGAATCACAAAAGCTTGATGAGGCTTATGATTTGGCACTCAAGGCTAAGAAGAAATTAGGTGGATTTGGAAATAGGAGCAAACAAACTTCCAAGGGAAAGAAGAAGGGATCTAGGTTTGATAAGGGATCAAAATCCAAATATGAAGATAAGTAGGGCAGCCAAGACTAGAAGACTAAAAGGGGCAATAAGAAGAAAAAATTCAAGAGGGGTCAAGGTAAGGTAGGTAAGGATTAAGGAAGCAGCTCATGAAAACTACAATGTTGCAAATGTGAAGAATGGAGATACAAGCAAAGGAATTGTCTACTTCACAAGGTAGCCAAGGGAAAAGATGTGTAAATCATGAAGGTGAAGAAAAAATCAAGCCAAGCTCTTCAAAGAGGTAATTCTAATGCTTCAAAAATAGAGGATGTTTCTGAATTAAATTCTTGTGCATTTATGAAAAATATAAATAGAGGAGATCATCCTAATAGGAAATTATTGTTTTGAATTAGGGCTAGTTTTGTGCTTACTGGGGAATGAATTCATGTTTTGATTGATGGGCTATGAGTGGTGGAGTAATCTAACACCCAACCATATAAGTCACAAGTGCTCACATGTGACCTGATCATAATCCATGGATGGACAATGTTGATATGCTAGTAATCGAGTTAAGCTCACGATCTTTGTCTTCCCACTTCAAGCTAGTGAAGTCTAAGTATATGGTTTAGCTTATAGTAAGGCATATGATAAGTGATGTTGTGGGGCTAGTTATGCTCTTAAGTGTAAACATGATGAAACTATAATTAAATGGTAATTCTAACTAATAATAGAAATGTACTTCTATTCTAGCCTATAGCAATGGATAACCATTCATGATTTACTAGACACATCTTGGGCTTATGTAATCATCACTAGGATTACCAAGTATTATGCTTTTGGGTGAAACAAGCAATAACACTATTGGGATTACCAAACGATCACACTTAACACTCAAAATCAGTCATATTAATTTCAGTTACTATTAACAAGTGAAAACAAAGGGCTTGGGAAAATAAAGTATTATGCTAGTAAAATAGTAAACATTATGCTAAGTAAAATAGTAAGTTAAGTGAATGCTGCAATGATGGAAAATAGTTTTGATATTTATTTCCTTCACAACTTGTGTTTAAGTACAAACTACTCGAATAAAGACACTATTCAACTATGACATATCACACTGCGAGTGTTCACTCTTCTTTTGATAAGTTTAAGTTCAAGAAATAAAATTGTAAGAGTACTATTACGATGGGAATGAAAAGTTAGTAGATTGTGCATCGAAGTGTCATATTTATAGGGCTACACACATCCTGAGAAATCATATCAATGATGATGTAGCATGTGCTATGATATTGTATCAATGACATCATTGATAAAATATCACAACACATTAAAATATGGATTTCTCATACCCTCATGATTAACTAGAAAATTATCCTTGAGGTAAAAAAAAATTAGGATGGGTTCTATTACAAAATTCAAAGGTAGATTTAACAAAACATGGCTAGCTACTATTTACATGACTCTAAATGCCATAGTGGTGTTTTACAAAATTTTGACATAAGATCCTTACAAGATAAAACAAAACAAAATGTGGAATAGCTTAATGTAGATTAGGTTCTTAGTGGTGGTGGCTCTTCCATTAGCTACTTTCCTTTATCATCATTTTTCTTAAATTGGTATTTCTTCAACAATGCCTAAAGTTTTCTTCTTCTATCTTGGGATTGTGTGTAATGGAGCTAGTACATCCCATGGGTATGATAGTTTCCAGAACACTTGATTTTCTTTCACATACCACGCTCCAAGCAATCATCTTTCTTCTTTGAATGCCATGGCTATTTTCCTTAATTTTTAATAATATGACATTCTATGAGCCAAGTTAGTTACAACATATTTCTAACCGTAATAAATGGCTTTGATCACTTCTAGTTTTCAGTTTGCTATATGTAACTTTGGCAGTGCATCCTTTCTATTAGAAAACTCTTTCTCATACAGAGAATACATGGCTACTACTTGCTATTCTAGTTCATTTATGGGCTTTCCTACTATCAAGATTGCTAGGGTAGTGTAACAAAGGTTTGCTAATCCCATGTCCTTAGCTAGATCCTCAATTTGTAGGTCTTTTTTCTCTGTTTCTACATGGTGGACATGAGCAAGACTATCCAAGATTGGCTACCAATTGGGATTATACGTAAATATTGAACTAATTTTGACCTTTGCCATGTGGATCTCTTTCTCATTGATCTACTGGTACATGCTCACCCAATCTTTGAAATGTTCCTTGAGCTGTTCATGTTTCTTGGCCTCATTTTGCCACATGCTAATTTCAATGGTAGAATTTTTTCTGATTGCATGAACTTCTTTGATTGAAAAGTTTCTATTTTTTCTCATAAGTTGTTCTCTTAATTGGTTGATGCTTTCTTCAAGAAAATTCTTCTAGTTTTCTACATTAGACAACCTTGTGTTGTCTATAGCTAATTTCTTATTCTCTTTTTGCAAGGTAGCAAGTGCTTTAGCATGTGCATATGTTTGAGCTTCCACCACTAAAGCATCCCATACTACCTTCTCCTTCTCTTTTTTTTTTGTTCACATGTTATGATTGATTAGCCTATTCACATGGTCATTTCTAAATTTTTCTAGTTGGTTTGATGTAACAAACTATGTAGGATCTCTTCTTTCAGCTCATGGGGTGGTTAGCTCTTCTTGTAATCTTTTGACTTCATTTTTAGCGTGTGCCACCCTAGTCTCAACCATGATGAACTTTCCCTTGGTGGAAATTAGTTTAGACTATACTGCAGTGATATCACTTAGGATATCAAAGAGATTTTGCATGACTTGTTCTATCTGCAATAGTTTATCAAGTATGTCCTCATGTTCAGTAGGATTCACTAAGGAATGGACAAGCATTTGAGTATCTCTTACTTCTGAAAGATTTACTGATGGCACAACAAGGACATTGAAGGACTCTTTGATGTGATCTGTGATCATCTCAATTGCTCCTACTACATCTTGATGTTGCATTACCACAACTGTGACTCCTTATTTAGTCTCAAGAATCACTTAGAATGTGCAACGTTCCCTGATATCTGTTGTGCCCAATCATCATCTCCTCCTATTTGCATCAACATCTTTCTACTAGTTAGATCTATGGATGTAGTGGGCCTTATGGATATTTCTTTGAATTTATATAAGTTGGCTTCCTCCCTTTTTTCCCAACTAATAATTTTAGCAATTTTCTTCAAATGGCTCATTGATGGCCTATAATCCTATGGTGGCAATGGAACTTACTACTACTGTGTAGTCTATGGTTGACTACTAGGCTCGGCTTATTATTGCTGACCAGTAGCTAGAGTGCTACTAGTAAGTGTGGTACCTATGGTACCTTTAGTACCTACTAGTTTTTCTACTTGGTCTTTCTTTGAAGGCATTGCTTTTAGCATCTTTGCATATGAAGCACTCTAAGCCTTTCTAGGGGCATCATTAGTATACCCTAGAATTATAGCTTGTCTACATAGCTTTCTAATAAGGTAAGGGAATGGAGGTGTCAACTTCCTTACTTTCGTTTCTTTGAACCATCTTAAATTTCAAGGAAGTAGAGATGTGATTGAGCCTCTTGGTAGGGAATGGGTGGAAGATGATAATTTTGAAATAGATCTTTTCTTTAGAGATTAGCTCATTATAATCTTTTTCATCCTTTCCATATGCCCATTGCAACCATAGTCTCTTTGCATTAGTGTCAGATCTAGTAAATATTTGTGACATGTTTGCTTCTTCATTTGGCACATTGAGGGCCTTAGCAATGACTTTCATTACATAGGGTATTGAAACTTCTTCAATTTTGACCATTTCATCAGCCTTCTTGTCGTGCCAAAATTGGTATGTCTCTCTTAATTATCATTCTTCACTACTTGTAAGTGTGGGCCATAGTGGTGATGCTTGGAGTTGCGTATTTACTATTTTTGAAGAAAATTCTATGAATGGACCAAAATTTAACTCCATGGCAACTGTGCACATGATCGATTTCTCCTGGATGGCATGGAGATAATTTGGTGACAGTGTGAGGCATTGTCCTTATTTTGGTTGTTGTAGAATTTCTACCTCTACCTAGGTAGAGTGCTCTATGGCAGGAGCTTGTTGATGGATATTGAAAGATTGAGCCTCTTGCTTTGCATTCTCTGCTTTCAGGGTTTGCTCCACCCTTTAGCCTCTCCCATGGCTTCTTGATATTTTTCTCCTTGGTTGTGAAGGTCCTCCTTATGGTATTCTCTTTAGAGCCATCTACAATAAAAAAGAGTTTGAAATTATTAAAGTGTTTACACTGGTTCTTAATAGGTATTTTTCTTACTCATACCCTTGGATAGATCGAGTCCTTATTATATTTGGATTGCAGAGTTAGAAAAATTTTCAAAAAGAAACCCCTTAAGTATTATCTCTTTTGATTACTAGTGACCTTATATCATTTCTTTGCTTATTATGGCCTAAAATAGTTGGTATGATCTATTAGGAGTGTTATTTAAGTCTTTCTAGCCTTAGCTTGACTATTTAACTTTAAGAGTCTTGTTATTCCTTTATACTTACCATTTAGGATATGTTCTAGGTGTTATAAATTATTGGATCAAATTTCAACAATATTGCATTAAGTACCCCCCTTGCCCCCCCATCGCTTCAGGATCAACAAGGCTTAAGAATTTTGAATATTAGAGCTATGAGGGTGAAGTTATGAGCTTCAAAAGTTAGTGTGTTAGAGCTCTTGAAAGAAAAAATTGGCAAAACCTCTCTTCTTACAAAATGAGAAATGGAAAAATTTGGCTAACTCTCATGTATATATATATCTTTTGTTATTAGTGCAACATTGTAGGGTTTATGACATTGTAGCTATGACAGCACTACAAAATTTTCAAAATTTTTCATTGATTTTTTTATGAAAAAATGAGTCAAATAGAATATCTAGAAGATGTAAAGATTGGATAAAGGGTCATGGGTCATTAATGATGCATAATTTATGAGAATTTAGCATTCAAAGTTTAGGAAGAAGGAATCTTGGGCAATGAAAGTTTATGGAATGAATAGGAAATGGGTTATGAATTTCTAGTGTTTGAAAATATTATTTGATGTGAATGGAAGTCTTCATTGATTTGTGATGGTTTTGGAAGGCACAAGATGATGTGAAAGTGCTTGTCAAGTATAAAATACAAGAGTTATACAAGTGAGTCCTCCCTAAAGTAGTCTCTAGCCTTTAGTACCCTTGTATAACCACACCTAAAAGTATCATTAGGCACTCAAGGAGTTGAGTGTAAGACATACTTGTTAGCAAAACACACATAGTAGTATCATTGGATTGGAAAAATATCACTTTGTTACACGAAACCACAAGTTATGATTAATTATATAGTGAGGTAAGATGGACTATGGAAGGGATTACTGGAATCAAGACATGAGGTGTCTTACCATAGGCATAATGAATCTATGTGTGTTAGTAGTGGTTAAAGTAATCATCAGCCTTTCTATCCAAGATCCAAACTAAGTCTAGAACACTTTTTAGTGACATCACATTGTTTTATTTCCCAAATTTACAACCATAAGATTACCACTATTTTAAAGAGTATTACCACTTTGGCATATTGTCTAAGAGAGGAGTTTATTCATTGCACTTATTATTTTTTTGAAACCTGAGAAGCCACCTACCTTCAGGCATGGGTAACATGTCTTTCCAGTGGAACCACAAGGAATTTATTCTATGCATAAATTTTATTTTTTAATTGTGTTGGCCTTATGAAAGGACTACCATCAAACATGTGTAACATGTCTTTCCAGTGACATGGTAACAAACACTTATTATTCTCTTACTTCCATTTTTCATTAGAACTACAAGGATATAATACAACCTAAGCAACATGATAGAACTTATAGCAATAATCCAAGAAAATCAACAAATCCCCTTAATGTCACACCCTTTACATTCCCACTTGGTTCTTCATTTGTTGGTCTAGGCATAATGATCACAATTTTATTCTTGGTTTTATTATGAGAAGAATATCATTATGGCCATGGTAAGAACCTCTTATCATTGGAATGGATGAATGGATGTTGTGGTCTCATTGTATAGATAATAAATCCCTTATAACTTGATAACATAGAGAAATTTTCACCTTATTGGGACTACATCTTTCCTTATTTGATGTGTTTTATTAAATATTTGCCAAAACTATGTACATATAAAATGAGAATCAAACACAAAGAATTGGAAAAGATATTAAAAATTAGAAAGATAAAAAGAATGAAAAATTATTAAAAAATTAGAAAATATCAAAAAATCAAGGAATTATTAATAAATTGAAAAAAAGTATAAAAGAATGAGAAGATATCAAAAAATATATAAATTGGTAAGAAATGTGAAAAAGTATGAAGAAAAGAAAAAGGTATAAAAAATTATAAACCACAAAAATTAGAAAAAAATTGTTAAAAAGCATTTATTAATTCCTAAATTAGGATAAGGCATCTTCCCCATGACTAAACTCATGGGTAGGTGTTTGGAAAATGCACCCTAGACATCTAGGATCATACACTCTAGGTTTCTCACTTACCAATGTTAGTGATTTAGTTCTCTAGTGATTGTCCCATGTAATCTTGATGGTAATAAAATTTTGATCATCTGAGGATGTATGATTCTAGTTAATATTTTCATTTGTGAGCTCTTAGTTACGGTCATTTTCTCATAATAGGAGTTAATAAGTAGGTCAAACTACTCCATGCATGTTTTAGACAATTTTAAGTTCTCAGTTTGTGGTCATTGGGTGTCTTTTTGTTTAGTGGCCCACACTCTTTCTTGTGTAGACACTTGTTTTTCACATTTTTTATGGACTGGTGTAAGAATTGTGTTGACATTCTAAAGTGTCAACCCACAATTGCACCCTTCTTTAGCATTGGTAATGCATGAAATCCTTTATGTGTGTATGGATCCTTGCATGTCCTCCTTAGAGAGATTTTTACAAATAAATCTCTCATCCCTAACTTACCATTTGTTATGCTAAGCCATGCTCTTTCCATTATAATAGGAAATTCCTTGTCATTATTCTTCATGTCAATTACTAGAAAGTCTATTGAATAGGACCATCCATTGACAGTGGTCACCACATCTTCTATTTGTCCCAAAGGAAGGGTTATAGATTGATTGATAAGTTCTAATATTATGTTGCATTTCTTTAAGGTTGGTAAGTTTCATGCTTTATTCTTTTCTAGAGATATCAAGTTTACTCTGGAACATGAGTCTAGTATAGCCCTACATGGTAAATTTCCAACTACTTGTAAATAAATTAAAGGAACTCTAGGATCCATTCTCTTTCTAGGAAGTGTCCCAGTCTTAATCCAATCTAATACTATCTCAGTGAGCATGATAGTTTTTTTTTAGTTTTTGAGCTGATTGTCGGGAAAGAAAGGTGTTTGTAGGAGGATCTTTCATAGAAGAATCTTATTTCAATGAAGTTCTAACTCTACCAACCTTTTCTAGACTTGTCCTAAAGAAAGGATGTTTCTTAGATTTTCCTTTAGTGTTGCTAGTATGATCCTCTATTTATATATTCACTACCCTTGTAGCTTTCCTTTGCTAAGGTTGTGATGGTAGTTCCCCTTGCATAGCATGTGATGGCACTAGTGGCAAAGAATTGGAAGGGAGATTTGATCAGCCAGCTATTGGGGAATGTGCATAAGGACTATGATTCATCCTTGGAGTATAAGGTTTTTCATATTCTAGAGGATAATAAGGAGAATAAGTTTGGACTAAAGCATTCCCTGGAGATATTAAATGTTGAACGTAATCTCCAGAAGGGTTTGGTTGCCAATATAGATATTGTTGCCTTGGTGGTGGCATTGCCCATGTTTGTGGTTGCTACCATTGCTCCTGATATTACTCTGGTGGTTGTGGGTAGGCTCTACTTGGGTAATATGTCAACTAGAAAGGTTACCTTATATTACCTTGAGGATAATGTAGCCTTTTGAACATCTACTTTTTGAAAAAGCTTGGATTGAGTGCATATGCACTAGATTCTTCTAAGTGGACCATAACAGGGCAAAATTCCTTAGGATGTTCATACTAGCACACATTAGAGCCTTCCTCTTTCCTTGAATTGGATTTAGTATAGTCTTCCATGGTAGCAAATTTTCCTTTGTTCTTATAACTTTCTTGTCCATAATCTCTTTTTCTTCTTCCTTTTCTTATCCTTGTTAAGTGCTTGTTCAATCTTCTATTCCACAATCTTTAGGGTTGTAGCAAATTTTTCATCAATTGAATCACACATTTGCTCTACTTTAGTTGTTATATCATTTACCAATTTTTTATAGGTAGTGTTTTTTTGGATAACATCTTCCAAGGGTTCATCCTCTTGCTTATCACATATTCGCAAATCATGTTTCCTTATTGATGAATCTTTGTCATACTCTTCAGCTGACTCTTTCTTCTTGAGTTCTCTTTTCTCTTTTACTACAAGATCAATTAATCTTTGAATTTGATGAATAGTCCTATCAAATAGTCATCCTTGAGCATGAACCCCAAGGGCCTCCTTGGTTTTGTTATTCAATGATGAAGCATTAGTTGGTTGAGATATCATATATGCGATGTCGTAGATGCTACATTGTGTCTATGTTGTAGCATCCCTGTTGATGCATCTCTAATGGCTACTACATTGCAAATGCTATGTTGCATTTGCTATGTCATAGCTATGTTGACACATACTTGTTGATGCATGGGATGATGCATTTATGTAGTGTCTACCTATGCATATAAATATGCATGCTTCTTTGATGTATTTGACATCTTTTGTTAATAGAGTAGCCAAACCCTTGTAGTTTTATTTGATAGTCTTATAGAATAGTTAGTGAGTATCCATAGTGTAGATATGAGTCAATTGTATGACATCTTATTCGAGTGGAAATGTACCTAGACACATTTCATGAATGGTGATAAGATCAAGATTGATTCTTCTTCATTACAATACTTTAATTTAGATTAAATTTACTTTTAATATAATTTATATTCCATGTACTTAGTTAATATTTACATTTCCATGCATATTAATGAATTGGCGAACTGAGCACGAGTAGTTTCGAGTGTAAACACATATTCACTTGGTAACCCCAGCAATGTCATTTCTTGGTTTTCCCAGTAGCATAATGCTTGGTAATCCTAGTAGTGGATATGCGAGTTCAAGATGTGTACAATAAGTTGGGAACAAACACTCATCACTTGTAGGCTATTTTAGACTTTATCTTTCTATTATTAATGAGATTAAATAATTGATTTCTCTATTATTGTTAGGAGTAGCATAAAGCCAAAACAACATCAACCATCATATGCCTCACTTTGGACTAAACCATACATGACAAAGAGACCAATAGTCCAAGTGAGAAGACAATGAACTGTAGTTAATACTCAATGATCTAGATGCCAAACTAGTCCCATCCATAGAATTCAATTGGGTTGCATGTGAATGCTCATAATTTGTATGGTTGGGCATAGGAGGTACTTGTTGCTCATCATTGGCACGATTACTAGGGATGGTACTAGTTATCTAGATTTATTATATTATACATAATCACTATAAAGGTATGAATGATTTATCTATTAGAAAATTTTACAATTTGAAGTCACACATGATAAGAACATGTCTTCTTCATATAGGACTAATAATGCATTGTATGATGAAAAAACTCATAGAAAACATGGTAGGTTCTATACAGAAGAGAATTGGAGTGAACAACCTCAAGTAGGGGTTTCATATACTCATTTTCATCCTTACTACATGCAATAACTACATTCAATCGGTATAGATAATCCTAAAGAAGATGGAGTAAGTCCTAGAATGAGGAGGAACCTAGGACCTTCTCCAAACCTAGAAAAGATAGATCAAGGGACCATGGGGGGAGATATAGGAGCCATGATGATTCTCCCAGTTCATCATCTTCCTCTTCCTCTTCAATGTTTAGTTTTGATGAAGATGAACGTAGGTATAGAGATAGAGCTCTACTAAGGGATCAAGTTGAAAATATAAATCAAACCCAAGGGAAAGATTAAAGAAATTAAAGTAAGCATAAAAAAGATCATCACTATTAGATAAATAGAAATAGAGATTATCACCATGACATATCTGATCAAGATGAACCCTTGTTGGCTACTAGGGAGCTGACAAAGATTTGGAAGGTAGTTCAAATACCCCAAAGGCATTAAAGGAACAATCACATCAAATGACATGATATGGACAACATTCCTAAATTTAGGAAAGGTTATAATTCTAATCCACAACATCATTTATAAGCCTTTCATGATTCTTGTGCCTTGTAAAAGATTGAACACAAGTGGAAAAAGCTTAAGCCCTTTCCTAGGACACTAACAAACAAAGCTGAAAGTTGGTATAGATTACTAAAACTGGATTTAATCCACTATTGGTCCATAATTTTGGAACTCTTCAACAAGAAATACCAAGCCTATGCAATAGTGTCTAACATGAGAAAATAAATATAAGGATGGAAGAAAGAAAAACATGAATCCTTGGATAGATACTATTTGCTATTACATAGATGTCCCAATCATGATTTCTCTCAAAAAGAGCAACGTTTACACATCATAGATAGGTTTTGTAATCAAATGAGGGAGATCCTTGGGATTTATGCCTAAGGTTAATTATCCCAACTAAAAGCCCATCAGATGCAAAGGCTAATCAAGTAAGTGGCAAAAGAAGAAGGAGAGTTATGTAAATAAGAGAATGTATAGGAATATAACTAAGATCCAACTCTTCAAAAGAAAATGGTCCATATCTATGATGAGGAAAAAGCAGCAACTCTCAATGAGGTGATTTAACAATAAACCTTGCCAATACAAAATTCTATCAATAAGCTTGAATCAAGGCTAGATAAGATGTGGGAGCTAATGAATGACAAAGTTACAACTTATGTAAAAATTGTAGAGGAGAGGATAACATAAAAAGAACCAAGTGATCAAAAAAAGAGGAGGAAAAAGAACCAAGAAATAGGTAGGAACACTTATTAGCAAAAAGGAAAAATGGCTATAGGAGGAGAGGTTATGGACTCAACCACAGAAGAAGATGATGGTTGTGACATCTACCTATATGACCATCCAAAGGGCTATTGCCCAGTCATGTTACATCTACATGAGTATTGGGCTTTTTATTTGTATCACAAGTTCATATAAAAGAAAATGCCTACTACTATTATAGACAATCCAACAACCAACCGTACTATCTTAGTGGGACTTCTTATCAACCTCAAAACTACTATTAACCATAGTGGCAAAACCCATAGTTGTGGGGGAGGCCATCATTAAACTAGCATATCCTTTTTTCCAGCTAGACCTGAACTAATATTATGTTCAATAACCTATTTTCCCAACTGGTTCTACTTTCTCTACTTCAAATCACTACTATGGCTCTTTTGAATATCATCAAACAGCAACATCTTCTATGGGGTCACCACCTCACACTTCTTACCCTTCATCATATCCTCAATATTCTCATACTTCCCTCCATTACATGCCACCAACAAAAACATCAGTAGGTTTGGCACCACAAAATCAACAAAAGAATTCCACTTGTGCTATGAACATACATGAAAATAATAATGCTTGTAGATCTCAACAAAAAGTATTAGAAATGTCCTTTCTTTAGGATGAATTCCTCACCTGGGAAAAAAATGATAGACCTACTAACTCATCAAAACTAGGACAAGGCCAATCTAGTGCAGCATCCTTCCTCTCCAAAACAATTTCTCCTAATCATATGCAAAAGCCAATAATCATCACCACTCCAACACAAGACATAAAAGATAAACCTATCACTGTGGAGTGATAGAAAAATCCATGCATCACTAATACTAATGGGTGTAGTTGTGGGCCAAAAGTTCAAAATGTTAACACAACCCCTATACCAACCCACAACAAAGTTAAGGACCAAGTGTGTGAGCAGAACCAAGTCTACATAGTAGCCACTAAACCAGAAGATAGTAAGTGGCTTGGAAATGATAATATAAAACTATTTCAAAGATGCATGAAACTCTTTGATTCCCTTATTAGTTTTAGACTTAAGAAAGTGAACCAAACATGGGATTTAGACACAAATATTTACACTATGATTATACATTGGAAAAGGATATCAAACATTGAGACCTGGGAATTAAAATAGAAAATCAAGAAGAAGAAGAAAATACATCTAGATCCCCCAATATGGAAATACCTCTAAGTCTAGATGAAGATACATCTCTGAATGATTCAAACAATACTATCACCAATGTTAGATATGCTACCACATGATTAATTAAATTAGTAATGATGATAGATGGGAAACGAATGATGTATAAATAGAGAATTGTGTAGTTCATATTCCAAATGTATGACCATTAGATTTTTCATGGGGAAGATGCTCCATCCCAGTTCAAGAACTAATAAATGTTTTTCACCTTTTTGTTTTATAATTTTTTATCACTTCCTTATTTCTTTTCATATTTTTTGATTCTTAATATGTTTTCCATTTATTAATATTTTTCTTTTCTTTTCTTTATAATTTTCTCTTTTCTTATGTCATTTTATTTATGTTTATGAATGTCTTTTAGATTTTTTTGTTAATAATATGGCTAAGTCATGATGTAGAAGTCAACACTATGTGCTGGGGTTTTTGTGCTATGCTGTCAAGATGATTAGGTAAGTAATTATGTAAAGTAGTGACATGACCTTATCCATCCCTCTAATTCTCTAAATAAAAAGGTCTTTGTCATGAAAGAAATTTGGTTCTTCTTATATGAAACTAAAATTCATCAATGGTCATTGTACCTTGAAGAAAGAGGAAATGACCAAGTGGGACTGGCAAAGGGTGTGACCTCAAGGCGATTTGTTGGGTTCTCTTATTAACTTCCTTTAGTTGGTTTATGAGTTCTCTAGGAATGTATCATCACTTCTTCATCAACCAATAAATAGGAAGCTATGTCTTTGCATGATGTGGTTTCCATTTTAAAAAATAAAAAATAAATAAAAAGAAAATAGAAAATAGAGAATAAAACTAAAGGAAATTCAAAGCAAATCTCTTAAACATAATAATGGGCTATAAGCATTGGTTATGGGGTTGAAAAGACATGTTACCCATAACTGAAGGCTTCCATGTAACTAAGGCCCTTTCTTCCTTCTTCTCTTTTCTTCTCTTTTTAGAGTGATGATTGTTCTTTATGGTGGTTTTGGTTTCATGATGGTTAATAGGAAGGAACACATCAATGCGAGGTTACTGTTCATTGTATGGACTTGGCCTATGTGATGTTCAAAAACGTCAATGGTTGGAACATCGAGAGGTTGACTGGCATACAACCTAACCACAAATCCATGTAAGGGCCATGCTAGGAAATGAAAACGAGGTGCCCTGAATAGTCTAGTTGATCAAATAGGGACTTATGTGATGTTAGAACAAGCATTTGTAAAAGGGATTTGTAGAGCATTATGTGTGGACACTGGGATAGCAAACAAGAGTGTAGCAGAGAGTCCCAGCCTGAAAATAGCAATGCAAGTATGTAGTAGATATGTATTGAATAGCAAAGAAATGTAGGAATTATACTTGATATTAGAGAAAAATGCTTAGAAAAGAAATGAGATAGAGCTCGAGAATAAAGAAATGCACCACCCTAAAACTAAGGAGCATAAATTTTACTAAACAGGAGTTGAGAATGGTATGCAGCATCTAGCAAGCACCATGTCAACGTAGTAGTGCAGTCGTAGTCTCTAGGATGTTTGGGACATGGAGCTAGTGGTTGTAAGGGAGGTTGAACCTACTAGGTTGGCTATCGCCATGTTCTACTGGTGCAATGGTAGACTATGTTCTAGTAATCACCAAGGTGTAATGCTCAGATACTCAGATGTGGGAGTGCCAGGGATGGTCAGAATGATCAATGCTCTTTTGATTTTCCAAACCCTAGAGTGCTAAACGTTGGGGTATTTATAAGGCTAGGTTTAGCATGAAATGCAGATCGAGTGCCATGTGGCATGAGCGTAGACAAGGTTATGCTAATATGTTACACCATCATGAGAGTAGCAAAGTGTTATGCTCTAAAGGATAGCAATGGATACCCAAAGATTGTTGAACTATGACCACACTACTTAGATTGCATGTGCTAGAGTCTAAGAGACCACAATGCACCTACAAATAGTGTCAAAATAATGCAACTTGGAGACTATGCTTTGGGACTACATCTTCGTCCTCTTTCAAGTAGGGTCAAGTGTAGGGATAAGTTCTGGGATCAATGGGGGTGCAAAGAAATGCAAATGTCTAATTTTTGCTACCAAAGGGATTCCAGAGTTGGGATGAAGGTCAATGCTAAGTTTTGGAGACTTTTCGAGGTTGTCAGAGGCTTTTTTCCTGGTGTCAAGCTGGCTACACTCTAGAGCGTAACACAATACTTAGTGAAAATTTGCAAAATTTTAATTTTTCACATTAGTTATGCTAGCTATGCTAGAGAACCTAGTAGAGCATAGAAAGGACACTTAGCTAAATTTTGATGAAATTTGTAGTTTTCCTTCATGGCACACTAGCTATGCTCTAGGGCATAGCAGGATGGATAGCCTTGGAAGTCAAGAAATGTGCCAAATGTGTCTTCCATGTCAAGCTAGCTTGACAGATCCTTGTCCAACACTTAGGTAAAACTAAGCACTAGAACTTAAGTCACACTCACTACATTGTGGAGTGTAGTAGAGCATAGCAACCCAAAAGATAGAAAATTTTCTGAACTATTTTGTCCATCCTAAGCACTTTTGATAAAATCTAGCCTAGTTCTTGGGTGAACTGGAAACTGGGACATGTGTTAAGTTGGGTATGCTGGAGAGCATAGCAAACATGATAGCCCAGAGATAGAAAATTTGCCAAACTATTTCATCCATCCCAATTAACCCTTGACCATTTCTAGCTTGACACTTGGGAAAATTGGCCATGGAAGTGTGTGCTACATTGGCTATGCTGGGGAGTGTAGTAGGCAAACTAAGAGTGTAGCAAGACACTTAGAAAAATTTTCATGATACTATTACTGACACTTAAAAAAATCTTACAAAATAAGGCTTAATGTGTGCTACACTAACTATGCTAGGGTGTGTAGTAGGAACACTTAGAAAAATTTTCTAAGCTTTAACACTTAGAGAAATTTTCCATTGAACTATAAAAGCCTAAAATTGGTAGTGTTTCATTGGCCCCTCTTTGTTGATGTCTAGAGGATTAACCTAAGAGGCATCAATAAAGAATATGAAACACCATGGTGAACACAACACCAACACTACTTGTTAGTGCTCAATTAGGCTTCACTATGCTTAAGAGTGCCAAAGAAATAAAGTATGGCAAGGAATAGGTTAGGGAGATGGGTTAAGGGATGAGAAATGGGGAAGATGTTCATGGTGGATGTGGCTATATGATGTAGCATCACAATGGATTGTTGCCAAAGCATGATCCCTCATTGGAGTTCTTGTGAGGGAGTCAGCATGTGGGGGTGGCCCACCCTTAGGATTTTAACTCTCATCGGAGTGCTTGTGAGATGGTCAATCTGGGGCTAAACTGGTTGTGAAGCAGCAACTTTGCTATTTACTTCAGCATTTGGTTTGTCCCATTTTTTTTTACTCTTGGTTTTATTTTTCTTTTCCTTCTTTTTTTTATTTCCCTCTTCTTTTTTTTAATGCTTTCTCCTTTTCTTTGGTTTTCTTTTGCTTTCTTTTATCTTGCCATTTGGACTACACACCACTCAATCAAATTTGCTTAGAGGCAACCACGTTGCATCTGTAGGACAAGTGTTTCCTCCCTGGGATGAGTTGTGTTACATCCGTTTGGGGCTTTGACTAGCCCAAAAAGGCTCCCCATAGGACAAGTTGCATTACATCCGTCATGGGTTCTACGATTGACTGTAGGAAAGGTTCCACGTGCATCAG
The DNA here is from genome assembly GCA_015680685.1 of Gnetum montanum. Classification (NCBI taxonomy): domain Eukaryota; kingdom Viridiplantae; phylum Streptophyta; class Gnetopsida; order Gnetales; family Gnetaceae; genus Gnetum; species Gnetum montanum. The sequence goes on from MNCI01015405.1 coordinate 500,013, forward strand.
GAAAGCTTGTAGGAAGTGTAGGAGAATGCAAAATCAAGAGGTAGAGGTTAATTAGCTAGAGGGAAAGTAGGGATGTGCACTCTTTAGTAGCTTAGTGAGTCAAAGAGAGCACATTGAAGTAGTGCAATGACTTGCCACTATGATGAAACACACCCCTTGAATGACATCATTGAGGTTTCATCTTACAAATGCAACATAGAGAAAATAAGAAAAACAACCACATGAGAAGAAGATGAAGTCTTATTTGTAAGGGCATTGTAAGGGCCATGAATGTTGTGTTAGTTGTAGGTGCATGCAATGTTCAAAGCAAGAAGGCTAACATAAGTGTCAATAGTGGTAGGCTCTAAAAGCTCTGGCAGTCACATCAAAAGTGAGCACCCAAGTAGCAAGAGGCGATGGTGATGCAGGTGCTTAGGAGTTCTCACCAAAGGTAGGAGCTAGGAAACCCAACAGCATGGTAGAGAATCATGCTGCTAGATGTTCTTCCAAGTTGAAGTAATGGTGAGGGCTAGATGATGACAGTGCTATGACTAGGCTATAGTACCTTTGGTTCTCCAGCGAGTGATGCTAATGATGAGAGCTCTGACCAGGATGATTAGTGATGGTGGTAGTAGCTCTAAAAGGTCAGCAAGATGCCAAGGACAATGATGCTACAAATGTCCCAGAAGATTTTTCCTTGATGATGTGAACTTCATTCTAAAACTGCAACACCCCACCCCATCCTAGCTGAGAGGTGTGGGTAGGCGACAGAAGGTTGGAAGTTTTCATGCTCACTTGTTTGCAGAACTATGTGTGTTGAACTGTGGATGCTAAACTACGAACCCAATTTTAGGTCTTGGTAGATCACATGCTATGCTAGTTTAAGGTTCTAGTAGACCATGGATCTAGTTTAAGGTCCAGGCAGACCATGATGTGCTAGTTTAAGGTCCTAGTAGACCACTATGATAGTTTAACATCGTAGCAGATGGTGGATGGCCAGTTTAAGGTCATAGTGGACCATGTTGTGGGTGCTAGTTTAATTTCATAACGCAAGGACATTCTATGCTAGTTTAATGTCATAGCATTTGTTTTATGCTAGTTTAATGTCATAGCAGATGTCCTGTGCTAGTTTAACATCATAGAAAACATTTTCTTACCTTGCTTTATCATTGGTGCAATACTGCATACTATGTGTAGTATGGCTTCATGTACAAGTGCTTAATTGGATTGGCAAACTCATTACTATCTACATCAATAAGCTTGAATGCTCCATTGTCATAGGCCAAGGGCCTTCCTAGTTAGCTGAGAATTTGTCTGTGACCTTGTGAATGACCTTAAGGACCAGGTCCCCCTTCTTGATTGGGCATTGATGTTGATTGTGATGGTGCTTCTGTTGTTGCTTTTCTTAGTACCACTCAATGCAATTAAGTATTTACACATGCTGCTTCTCTATAGAGTCAAGGTTAATGATTCTTACCTCATTATTCTGAACCTCATCAATGAAGCTCGAGGGGATCATATGGAGTGATGGGACCTACTGTTCAAGAGGCAACATTGCTTTAGATCCATACATAAGACTATATTGTGTCTTACTTGTTGTTGTTCTGCATGTTGTATGGTAGGCCCATAATGTGTAGACTAGTTTTTCATGCCATCGTCACTTGCTATTGCTAAGCATCCTCTTCAGAAGGTTGAAAATGACTTTGTTCATAGCCTCTGCTTGACCATTTTCCTATGGGTAGTAGGGTGATGAAAAGAAATGTTTAATGCTAAGGTTTTTGTAGAAGGCTTTAGTTTCTGCACTACTAAATTGTGGCCCATTGTCTGTGACTATATTCATGGGTAGACCAAATTAGGTTACTATGTTATCTAGGATGAATTTACAAACCTTTTGTGATGTTTTCTACCTAAGGGGAATGGCTTCAACCCACTTTGTAAAATATTCAATTGTGGTGATGGTGAGGCTATGTCTTGTGAAAGACTTAGGCATTATAGGCCCTATGATATCCAATCCCCAACATTGGAATGACCATATGATCTGTGTAGTATGCAATTTAGTGGGTGGCACGTGCATTAGGTTATCATGTTGCTAACACATGTCAACCTTGGAAATGCAAACGCACTTCATGTAAGGCTAATAATATCCTAGATATTTAATTTTTACTACCATTGCCCTAGGGGCTATGTGGCCTCTACATAGTCCCTCATGAACTTGGTTGACGATCATTTGTGCTTCACTACTGCTAATTCAAGTTAACACTATTCCATCATAGGATCTGAAATACAAGGTGCTATCACCTACAAGGACGTATTATTGTGATTTCTTTTGTATTTCATCTTTTTAGGTAGAAGTTAGATTTTGTGGAGGCTCTCCCTATTGGAGGTATGTCTTAATATCATCATACCACTCTTAGGCATGAGCTGTGCTTGTTGCATCTATGGATGTAATGCTTACTGTTTGAGTTATAGGTTTAGTGCAATTCACTATTGAAGCAAGCAATGTAGAAAACATGTTGGGTTCTATGCTTAATTCTAAAGTGGCTAACGCATCAGCAATGGCATTTTCATTTTGGGGAATATGTTGGACATTGACAATTGCAAATTGTTTAAGCAAGTGTTTTACCAAATCACAGTAAGGTTGTAGATGTTGTGCATTGCAAGCATAAACCTCTGTAACTTGGTTGATGACTAGTTGTGAATTTCCTTGAACTGCTATGTTTTGGATTCCTAATTCTTGAGCTACTAAGACACCTCTAAGGAGACCTTCATACTCTACAACATTGTTTATACAAGGAAATGTGAAGTGATATGCAAAGGGTTAGATCTCCTTGGAGGGGAATGTGATAATGATAGTGGCACTACCACCTTGTGTTGTTGAAGCACCATCAAAGTGTAAAACTACCTCAAAATTTATAGGTACTTGACTTATGCTATTGACATGCTCATCCAGAAATTCTGGATCTATTGTTGCTTGATCATCTATGGATGAAGCCATGAGTTGTGAGGCTATGGCTTGACCTTTTGTGGATGCTTGTGCTATGTAGTGCAAGTCAAACTTTGTAGTTATTGCCTTCCATCATGCAATTCGACTACTTTCATACATATTCATAGTAATCACATAAAGTACATTGCTTTTGTAGATAACATTAACCTAACTATGGAAAAGATAGTGTCTCCACTTTTTAAGTGCAAAGACTAAGGCAAGATAGTTCTTTTCTACATCGTTGTATTTTTCCTCATGGACCACTAGTGCATGGCTTAAGTAGTAAACAGGGACCTCTGAGCCATCATCTCACTTTTGTTAAAGCAAAGAAGTAATGGATGTGTTTAAGGTTGCAAGGTAAATGTAGAATGGCTTATCTCCTTGCATAGGGTAGACTATCAGAAGTTGAGCTGGCTCCTTTTTGAGATTGTCAAATTCCTCTTGGCATTGACCTATCCACTCAAGTGGACCCCCTTTTTGAGCAAATGTTTCATTGGCTACAACTTGTCAATCAACCTTATGATAAACTTGCGTATGAATTGTAATTTTCCTTATAACACATGTAGCTCCTTAAGGTTTGCTAGTGGTGCTAATTTGGTAATAGCCTTAACTTTATTAGGGTCTACACATATACCTGCTTCTGAAACTACAAAGCCTAGTATGCGACTGATTTTGACACCAAAGACACACTTTTTGGGATTTAGCCTAAGGTCATGTTTATGGAAATGTTTGAGCACATGATTCAAGTCATCTACGTGGTTGTGAGCTAACTCAGACTTAACTACTATATTGTCAATGTAGTCATTGAGCAAGTCTAGTAGATAGTTACTAAAGATATACATCATTATGCATTGGTAGGTTGCTCCTATGTTCTTTAGTCCAAAGGGAATCATTGTATAGAAAAATGTACCCTAGGAGGTCATGAAGGTCATGCTAAGCTAGTGCTTTAGGTTGATTTAGATTTGTTTGTACCCAAAAAACCCATCCATAAAGGATAATAAGGCATGAGTAGTTGTAGTATCGATGAGTTGGTCAATACTAGGAAATGGTATATCATCTTTGATGGTTACCTTATTTAGGTCTTAGAAGTTTATGCAAATGCGTATACTTCCATTTTTCTTAGGTACAATGTACTGATTGAAATCATCGGCGTAAGGCTGGAAGGGAAAAAAAGCACCGAAAGATCGTCAGACGGGCACAGCTGACCCTACCTTCGTGTGAGGGCAAGCTGGAAAAGAAAACGAAGGTAGAGTGCCTTAGATGGTCTACACGCAAGTCAACCAAGGACTTCATCGAACATAAGCTATGTCTTACGTTGGGGTTATCGTAACTGATGTTCAAAATGTAAATAGTGATGCACGAAATGCAAATAGAGCGTATATAGAATTGGTATTGTAAACAAAGTGTAAACTAAATTTAAAATAGAGTAAACAATATAATGGAAGGAAAAAATGAACTATATTGTATTGATTAGAATGAATGTGCACCAGTTAAAGTGTAGCTGTGCATGTGGATGGCTAGTCAAGTGCTAAGCCCCGGGGTGATATGCTTGTAGGTGCTTGGATGCTAGGAGTCAGGTGCGCTTGAGCATCCAAAAGTTACTAGTCAGTGTTTCCTAAGCCATCAACCTTCAAAATTTCCAACCTCATTTATGTGAATGGATGAGGTATTTATAAGGTTTTGCTAGGCTTAGGTACAGACCTCATAGGTGAATCAATGGCTAAGAAATGAGAGGAAAATGGATCATGTGACAGGTGTTAGATGGATAGCTATGTATCAGTTGGACATGCGTAGGTTTGCTACATTCTTGACCAGATTCACTATATATTACAATGTGTATTGGCTTACACAAGTTAGCTTATGCCCATAGAAGCAGATACAATTTGGAGCCTTAGAGCTTGACTAGCTCACAAAATGTGAAAATTTACAATGAAGATGATAATGTACAATAAGAGAGATTGACTCCGGCTTGCTTGAAACTTCTCGATCCCTGAATTGGCTACTGCAGGATGTCAATTTGAGTGGTTTTGTGGCTATTTGAGGCATCTCTATTTTGTCAGGGCTTCCAGTGTGAGTTGATTTTGTCTTGGCATGTCCTCAACATGTTTTTGGCATGCTTTTAAGCAAGCATGATTAGTACTCACGCTGCACTTACGCTGCCAACGTGACCTCAGCGTGAGTGAACTAAAAATGATATATTTCACACCAAATTTTGATCTTTGAAGCTTGTTTCTTGAGTACAACAATTTTCTAACTATGGTTGATCTTAAGAGTGATCTACAAGTCAAAACTTGAGCTTGAAATTTTGGACCTAAAATCTAGAATTTTGGAGGCTGGAACTTGAAGTTATCAACAATGAACCTTGAGGATGACTCGCACCTTTGAAATCAAACCATTTTGACTCATTTTTTAGGCTCTCAGTGTTGCTGACATTGTACTCACGTTGCCAGCGTGACCTTAGCATGACCACAGAGTGAGTGAGAAAATCTATACAATTGATCCCAAAATTTGAATTCCCGAATGCTGAGACTTGGAGTGGACAATAGTGGCCCTTGAGGATTGCTTGCACCCTTAGGTTGGACCATTTTTTACTTGATTTTGGAGTCATTGGAGTTGTTCACACTGAGGGAAAGATAGTTTGTAAGCAAGCTATCTTGACAAGCCGAGCGTGAGTTACATGCCTTAGTCAAATTTTTGCCTCCTGAAAGCTCAAAGGGGGCTTGATTTGTTCTCATTTCAAAGTGTTAGGCCAAAATTTAGTGGTGTTTCATTGGCTTCTCTTTGTTGATGCCTGGAGGAATTCACCCGAGACGCATTGACAAAGAAGTACAAAACACCATGAATAACCAAGTACCAAGCATTATCCATCAGCTTCTGGCTGGATGTCATCGCACCGTGTTCAAGAGTACATGGGATTGGGGAAGTGCAGTTTAAGATGCGAGGGGATTGGTTGTAACTGGGGAAATTAAGAGTTGATCAAGGGTTATGATTGCTGTTCGAATTATGGAAGAGGAATGCTCTCACATGAACAAGCCATATCTTTAGTTCTTTTCAGTAGCTAGTGTTTAACAGACGTAGAACCAAGACATAGGAAGTGTGTTCTTTGGAGAAAACGAGACTCTTGTAGAGTGTTTACGAGAACCCATTGTAAATAGCCAAAGCCATGCAATGATGTGCCACATGATCATTTGAGACATGAGTGTAATTATTTTTCTAAGATGATTACCTTCTTGCCTGGGGCTTGTATGAGAAGAGCCAATGGTCTTTGGTCTATGATGTCCATGGGGTCATGAAGACCTTTTCTATGCATTTTTCTCTTTGATCTTTTGTTTCCTTTTTTTGTTTATTTTTATTTTCTTTTTGGAAGAGCGTGCTTTCAGTGCTATACCCATGCTCATGCATTTGCATTTGTATCATGTATCGTGTACTGTAGTTTGCGTTGCAACTGCTTAGAGAATCACAGTGTGCAATAGTGTATCAAGAGCTTTGGGATGAGTAGAATGTATCAAGGGGGTGTAATTGAATAGGATAAGGGAAATATGATGGGGAATAGGGAATGTATCAGGAGTTGGGGAATGCACTTATGAATGGATTGATTAACCCTGTTGTGGGTGTTAGGAAGAATGTGATACCTTGTCATCATGATGAAGTGCATCTGTGCACGAATGCCTTAGGCATGTCATCCTACAAACACAACTCCAAGAAGACAAGAAAACCACAAATGACTCGATTAACTAAGCACTTTAAACTTGAAAAAAACAAAGGAGATGGAGCCACCATGTGCAATTTCAAAGCAGACACGGTCACGAACAACATCAGCCTAATCAGGGTCCATGAGACGAATTATTGAGCAAGTTTTTATGGAATAGGTACAGCCAATTATAGCAACATATCTTTTCAAGTATTGCTTGGTTGTTAATGATGTCACTAGTTTATAGTCTTAGCGGACTGTTGCCGGTTAGTTTCACATCATAACCCTTTGGACGATGCCAGTTTAGCATCATAGCGGACTGTGCTAGTTTAGCATAATAGCAGATGGTGCATTGCTAGTTTATAGTCGTAGCAGACTATGAAGAGGCAAACCAATTTATAGTCTTAGTGGACTCTAGATGCTAGTTTTACATCATGGAAAAAAAATGTGGCAATTTAATGTCATGCTGGATAGAGCTCTATGGTGTCGGTTTATTATCATGACTCCAGGACATTCTGTGGTCCTAGTTTCAAGTCATAGCCCCAAGACCATTCTATGGTATTAGTTTTAGGTCATGATGCCAGGACCATTCTATGGTATCAGTTTTAGGTCATGATGCCAAGACCATTACGTACCTTAGGTTGATCAGACATAGTACCATTTCAGGTACAGGTGATTTGTAGGGTTAGCAAACTCATTCCCATCCATGTCAGCAAGTTTGAATACTCTATTATTGTATGCTTTGGTGACTAAGTAAGGCCATTCCTAGTCAGTTGAAAATTTATCTGGATGTTCATGGATAGCCTTAAGGACTAGGTCTCCTTCTTTAATTGGGTGCTTATGTAGATCATGTTTGTGTCATTGCCACTGTTGTTTCTGGTACCACTCAATCTGATCATGCGTTCGCACACATTCTTCCTCCACCGAGTCAAGATTAGCAATGCATATTTCATTGCTTTGGCTTTCATCAAGGAGGCCTAAGAGAGCTATCCACAACAAGGAAACCTATAACTCCAAAGGTAAAATAGCTTTAGATTCGTATACAAGACTATATGGAGTTTTACCTGTGGATGTTCGATGTGTCGTTCTCTATGCTCATAATGCGTAGAATAATTGTTCGTGCCATCGCCTCTTGCTCTGATTTAACATCTTTCTTAGCACCATGATGATAGTTTTTTTTGTAGCCTCCACTTGACCATTGCTCTGTGGGTAGTAAGGTGACAAGAATGCATGTTTAATACCCAGGCTTTCATAGAAGCTTTTAGTATATGCATTGCTGAATTGTGGCCCATTGTCAGTAATGATGGTCATCAGAATACCAAAATGGATAACAGTTTTTCTATTATGAAAGTGCAAACGTGTTTAGAAGTGGTCTTCCTAAGGGGAATAGCTTCTACCCATTTTGTGAAATATTCAGTTGCAATTATAATGAAGCTATGCCTTGCAGAGGATGATGGAATTATTGGTCTAGTTAAGTCTAATCCCCATCTTTGAAATGGCCATGTGATTTGTGTTGTGTGCAATTCGTTACGTAGCACATGTACTAAGTTACCATGCCTTTGGCAAATGTCACATGTGCTGACCTTGGAGAAGCAACTGTACTCCATGTGTGGCCAATAGTATCCCAAGCACATAATCTTTGTTGCCATTGCTTTGGGTGCTATGTGCCCTCCACAAAGTCCTTCGTGGACTTGTTCTACATTTTTTTGGCCATCAATGCTACTAATGCACATTAGCAGAATGCCTTCGTAGGATTTGCGACACAAGGTGTCTCCTATTAACGCATATTGCCAAGAGCCTTCTTGCACAACATCTTTTTAAGAATTTGTCAAATGTTGTGGAGGTTCACCTCATAGTAGGCACTCTTTTATATCATCGTACCATTCTATTACATGTGTTGTGCTAATGGATGCTATAGGCATTTTATTGAGAGCATAGGTTATAGGTTCGACACAATTTGTTATAGAGCTAGGTAATGCATGGAACATTTTAGGTATCATGTTTAAGGCTAGTGTAGCAAGTGCATCAACAATAGTGTTTTTGCTTCTAGGGACATGTTGTATATCCACTTCTACTAATTTCCTCAGTAGATGTTTGGTCAAATCACAATATAGTTACAAATGGAGAGCCTTTCATGTGTAAACTTCTGTGACTTGATTAATGACTAACTGTGAATCGCCTTGAACTACAAGACGTGCGATTCTTGAAGTTAATGCTGCTTGAAGATCTCTAAGAAGACCCTTGTATTCTACCACGTTATTGGTACAGTGAAAGGTTAATCGGTAGGTGAAGGGTTGGATTTCTTTGGAGGGGTATGTTAAAATGGCCGCAGCACTTTCTCCTTAGGAAGTTGAAGCTCCATTGAAATAAAGGATTGCATCATAGTTATCAGGTACGGTGTCTATACTATTAACATTCTCGTCGAGGAATTCAGGGTTAATCATTTCTTGATCATGCGTTGGCGAGACGATTAATTGTGTGACTATTGCTTAACCTTTTATGGAAGATTGAGCGACATAGTGTAGGTCAAACTCTGTGATCATCGCTTTCCACCTAGCTATCCTACTCGACTCGTAGATGTTGTTAGTGATGGCATACAGTACATTATTTTTGCAAATGATGTAGACTTGATTACGGAAGAGATAATGCTGCCATTTCTTCAAGGAGAAGATGAGGCAAGGCATGATTTCTCCACATCATTGTATCATTTTTCATAGGTAATTAAAGTGTGGCTTAGGTAATAGATAGGGATTTCAATTCCATATTTATGTTTTTGACAAAGCATTGGTGCAATGGAAGAATCGGAAGTTGCAAGGTAGATGTAGAATGGTTTTTCACTCTGTGGGGGATAAACAGTCGGCAATTGAGCCAACTCTTTATTTATGTTCTTGAATGCTTCTTGGCACTATTGAGTCCATTGCAAATGCACATTCTTTCGTAATAGGTGTTACATGGGTCTCAACTTATTCATCATCCTTTCGATAAAGCGTCTAATGAATTGTAGTCTACCTTGTAGTCCACGTAGTTCAGTAAGGTTTTTTGGTGGTTGCATGTTAATTATTACCTTAACCTTATCAGGGTCTACCTGTATCCCTATTCTAGAGACTACGAAGCCAAGAATTTTTCCCATTTTAACACGAAAGACACACTTCTTTGGGTTGAGCCTAAGGTCATATTTGAGACAATGTTTAAGAACTAGGTCTAGATCTTTTGCATGTTGTTTAGTTGTTTTAGATTTAACCGCGATGTTGTCAAAGTAATCATTGAGCAAATTGAGCATGTAATCACTAAATATATATGTAATTTCTCATTGATATGTCACACCTACATTTATAAGACCAAATGGCATCATCGTATAGCAGAATGTGCCCCAAGACATCATAAAGTCTGTTCTGAGTTGATGTTCCGGGTTGATTCTTATTTGGTTGTATCCTGAAAATCCATCCATAAAGGATAATAGTGCATGCCCAGTAGTTGTGTCAATAAGTTGATCTATGCTAGGTAGTAGGAATTTATCCTTTATAGTGGCGGTGTTGAGATCATGAAGTCAATGCATATGCATATACTGCCGTTCTTCGTAGGGACTATGACAATGTTTGATACCCAATCAGAATAATCAATAGCTTGAATGAAACTGGCTTGGTAGAGCTTTGTGGTTTTAGCACATACTGTTAACTCCACCTTATGTCTAACATTTCATGCCTTTTGCTTCACCGGTTTGATTTTTGCATCAAGAATGATGTTGTGTTGGATGATTCGAGGGTGTAATCCTGGCATGTCGGTATATGACCATGCAAATGTTTTTATATTATCTTTCAGTACTTGAGTGATGTTACTAAAAATTTTTGAGTCGAGTAGAGCACTTAATTTCAATGTTCTAGTTTCATCATTGAATGTAGTAATTGAGACTTCAACAAGAGGATCTTCAGTGATATTATCGGCCTCTAGATCTAAAGTTTTAGCCACATTTTTAGGCCAATTCGACATTTCCTAAGTGGAGGCTATTAAATTTGTATAAGCGCATGGGTTTAGATCCAAGGACTCTAGATTGATTGCTCTTTTTACCTCCCCATATGGTCCACTAAGAGACAATGTTGAAAGGATATTCTTGGCGGCCATGTGTTTGCTCCTACCAATTTAAACTAGGAGCGAAGTAAGTGACGTCTGCTTGACAAAGGAAATGTCAAATGTAAATGGACATTGGGTAATTAATCTATGTACTAATGAAATTTCGGAATGTAGCAGTAGTCATGGCAGTTTTAGGCCATACCGGGCTAGTAATATTCATGTCATTTTGTGTTATGGATGAGTGTATGCAGCATTATTAATTTTGTGCAAACCATAACTTTAAAGGATTTTAAAGTCCTATGGATTTTTATGCACATCATTATGTATTTTTTATATGTTTGTATATACATATTTTTTTGGTTTTAACCTTTCTCCCCTCATTTATATATATGTATATTTTTTTTCAATCTTTAATATTTTGACCTTATTCCAATAAAATAAAGAGGAATGTAAAAATAGAATAAAGAAGACATAAGTAATAACATGAAGAAAAAAATAAAACATGAAACATGGTGAATTAAATGAATAAATATAAAGGTAAAAATAAAATAAACAAATAACTAGATTTAAGGTGAACATGGGGTTAAAAAGGGATTTTGAGATATAAGGACATCATTTGTGCTAGCATGAGTTCTTGGGCATTGGATTGCAGTGTGAACAAGCTAGGGAGTGCAGCGTGAGCATCAGCGTGAGTTACAGGGTAGCCATGAAGGGCAAAGGGAAAGGAATCTAGGGCAAAGGGAAGAGGCAAGAAAATTTGGCATTCATGGAGGAGAGTGAAGAGGTACTTCTGTGTCTCCCTCAAGCCAGAATCCCAGCATGGGATGGAGCTTTACACAGGTTTGTTTCTTCCTTTCCTTTCTAGTATTCTGTACATAGTGTTAACTAGGGTAGCATGGTCTCTCATGGCCACTATTTTCTACCATATGTTCAGTGCGATTTTGGGTTGTTTTGGGGATTCAGGGCTTTTTTCTAGGGTTTGTGACTTTCTTTTTCTGGTTATTATCTTTTGGGGCATCAGTGTGAGTAATCCAGGGCATGAATGACCTAGGGCATGAGTGTGGGACATGTGTAGGGCGTGAGTGGGGCATGAGTGGCCCAGGAAGTGCACGGGACGTGTGTAGGGTGAGTTAGAGTTTTTCGTTTTGCAAACCAAGGCAAGTTTAGTATGAGTTGCAGGACAAGCCTAGCGTAAGTGTGCTAGAGCAGGCCCAGCGTGAGTTTTCTAGGTAGAGGCAACGTGAGTTTCCTGGAACAAGCACAGTGTGAGCGCCGGGAATAAGCACAATGTGAATTCCTAGGAATAGGCACAGCATGAGTGCCAAGGATAGGGTGAGTGTCAAGGCAGCTTTAGGGCCCAGGGCAGCGCAGGTTGAGTTCGTTAGAGTAAGGGTTTCAGGCAAGCTTAGGAAGCACAGTGTGATTTCCCAGGGACACTCATTGTGAGTGTCTAGGAACAGGCCTAGCATGAGTTACTGGGAAGCTGTAGTGTGAGTGGGTTGGAGTAGGGCATGAGCACATAGCGTGTGTTGTTGTATGGGTTATTCCTAGCGTGAGTGCCCAGCGTGAGCTTCTCATATGCGGCATTTTCTTTCGTCGGGCTTTCTCTTCTTTTTTTGTCATCAATTTTCCCTTGATTGTCCTATATACGGGCCATGGCGATTCCTGTTTTTGTCAAGTTTTAGCATTTGCTGTGAGGTGAACCAGTGTCTGTATGTTAAAGAGAAAGTAATGATTGACTTTTAGTGAATTTTATGTTTCAAAGCTTGGTACATCTGCACTATGTTTCATGAAATTTTATGTTTCATGAATTTTATGTTTCAAAGCTTGGTAGCCACGATTTGTGTATGTATCACAATTACTGGTAACGTGAGCATGCCTGGCTTGTGTAAAGTTGTGAAGATGCAAATTGTTTGTTGAAATGTTTATTCATTTCTGGTGTTTTATGTCTATGTTGTTTATTGTTTCCTGGGATAGATGATTTAAATATGTTTCTACATTTTTCTAAGTTTATGTTGAATCTATGAATGTTCATGTTTTTACACTTGTGTATTCATTTTACGTTGCCTACAATAAACTACTATGTAAAAGATTTCAATGTACCCCAACAAGCATTAAATACACCAAATAAATATTGGTGTCCTTGTCTCATGGGGTGAAGCTATGTATTTAAATGTTTCTTATGTGTGTTTTTGGTTTATGTGGTTTCATACTATTTCTAGCACTTGGACTCTTTACTTACCTAAGGTTTTGGCTATATGCAAGGAGCCTAAATCTTCTCTCCTTGTGGTTGAGCTTGTTGGTGTACTTGCTTGGTTTGGCCCCTTTGGATTGGACATACCTCCTTATGACATATGCATTGGGCCTCATGTGATATGGTTCTATCCTGGTGTTGGATCATTTTTGTCATTCATTTTCAAAATTTCAGGGTAGTTATATGGTCTCATTTAAGTGAGCAGTTGGCTCGTGATATCGTTGAAACCATGTTGCTTGGATCTACATAAGACATGCTTTCCTTCATTACTGACATAGATGATGGACTTTTTACAGTTGAGGGAGGCCCTCCCAAGGGTCCTAGATCTACTCATCCCTTGACTCATGTGTGGGAGCTGCCTACTTATAGTCATTATAATAGTAGCAACACACTTTTTCTAGCCTTCTGTGTGCACACTCTATTCCAGAACCCACTTGGGACAGTGTATAGAGTGGACATGTATGCTCTTTTATGCTTTGCTTAATTTTTGATTCCTTTAAAATTATATCGTTGTCTATGCATAAATATTTCTTTTCTATACATGCCTCGTTTTGATGAGAATGGGATGCATGATGATGATAGTGGGCTTGCCTTAGCATGCACAACGTTGGAGGCATTCATGGTGGACCCCATTCTTCGTGCTATAGTACTAGACTAGACAAAAGCGGCCATTGTTGACTACCATAGGTAATTTTCATGGCTTTTGAACGCTATCAAGTTCATGGATGGTTGCATGAGGATTGGTCCTCTAATGGGCCAATTTTTCCTTAGAGAATTGATCCTGCACCTAATGTGCCTACACCATTTACTGATGGTAAATGATCACACTCTAGACTCCATTTTCTTTTTGTTGCATCATCGTGTACTATGTTTTTAACCTTTCACTCTATGTTTTTCCTACAATGGCTGTCTCTTCTGATGAAGTTACCATTGTATCAGGGTGTACTAAGGCCACTCTTTTCATGAAATATGGAGAGACAGAACAGTCACAACAATGGTTGTAGATGAAGGCCACTGAGTTGGTTATCATCCATCTTACCCATGTGGGTTTGATGGACTTGTTGACTGCTTTGACCCTAACATCCCAGCTACTGAAATGATTACCAATGTTGATTCTTTTAGCAACGATGCTTCTCATTTCACTACGTGGATTCAAGGAGTCAAGGTATCTTTCCACTTGACTACTGAGTTCCTTTCCGATCTTTTTTGTGTGCCTATGGATGGCGCTAGAGTGGCAGTAGATAAAGTAACTAAAGAAAGCCAAATCATAAAGGAACTTGAAGATTGGTTAGCTGTGTCTCGGGGTCCCAAAGGTTTTACCATGCAAGATGATACTCGATCAATGGAGATGAACTTCTTGTACCCTCTCTTTTGGGCATAGGCATTCCCTAAATCTCTTTCTCAAGGAAGAAACCTTGGGATCGAGTCTGCACATGTCATACATGCAGTCTTAGAGATAGACATGCGTTATAAGTAGGCACAATTTCTTGGGTCTGGCTTTTGTGGGGAGATTATTAGATTATGCTCAAACATCAATGGCAAATCCCACTTCATATTCACCTTCTTTGCAAGGTACTTACGTAGATTTTCTGAGTTCCTAGTAGTTTATTATGATAACCGCTATATTTTGAGGGATCATTCATAGCTGTCCTGCCCCTGGATTCACCATTTGTTTAGCACCACTAGATCTTAGGACCCACCCGAAGGCATTGAAGAATCAGTGTTTTTTACTACTGGGGGTGCACCTAGTCATTCCCATGATAGCTTGGGGTTGGAACCACCTATACTACACACGTCTATTAAAGGGTCTAAACGTCTACTCTGTGAGACCGTCGAGAGATCTAAGGCAAAGGTGAAGAGAAATGAATGCCTAAGGGAGCCTGCCCTAGAGGTGAGACCACCAAGAGAGAAGAGGATCTGCTTCGTATTGCTAGTGAAGGGTAAGTATTTTTATTTTATTGTTATATATATATATATTGTTTTTTAGTTTATATGTTTATTAAACGTATGTATATGATATGTCATACTAACACTAGGATTCTTGTGTTATCAGAGGAAAGTCCTAAGAGGGAGAGAGAGGTCTTGGCCTCGATGGTTGAACCAGAAGTGGTTGTCACAGGGCTAGAGGAAGAAGGAAAAGAGGGGGAAGAAGCAATTGAGTAACCTCCTATCTCACAAGAGGAAGATGTAACAAGCATCAGGGGGACGAAGCTTGCAGAGGCATTGGATGCACTTAAGCATTCAAGAAATGAGAGAGGTGATCCATCCAAGTTGACCAGCAAAGGGCTTTTTGGTATGTTCCTTTTAGCTCAATCCATGTTTTTGTACCCTTTAACTTTTATATGTTGTCTTTGATTATCTTGATTTTTCCTAGCATCAGAGGTAGATGTTGAGATTTTTGAGGCACATACATCTTGGGTAGAGGTGTCAGGGTCATAGGCCCTAATTGAGGTGACCTCCCATGCTTGTTTCACATCAACTGACCAGCTAAGGTCATGGCCTGAAATGCCTAGTAAAATGGAATTTGTCACGGGCATCGTTAATGATGTGGTTGCTCATCGACAACAAGCTCATCCATAACTAGGTATATGTTTGTTACGTATTATGCTAAGTGTCTGGGTTTATTTTGTTTCTTTATGTTCATTTTTTATTATAATCGATACATGTGTGTGGTACTTACACTTGTAGATGCCAAGCTCCAATGGGATCCTTTTGAGACTACTCATATTGATGCCCTTCTTGAATTGCCATGGAATATTGAGCAAGTCCCTAGAAAGGTTTATGATGCAGTTTCTGGTTGTGTCATATAGAACGCCAAGTCACTTTGGACTTGTAGGCATTCAGTTGAGTATCTATGGGACGAGGTGCACTCATTGAAGGAAGCACTAGCAAAGGAGAGAGAGGAGAAGAGGGATCTCCAATCCCATTATGATTTTGCTGCTGCTAGACTATCTATTGATAGTACTTTGCGCACATCTGAGATCACCTATGCACGTTACTAGATAGTTTTGAACAACAAAGTGCAAGTGACATGGGATTTAGCCAAACAAAGGGTATAGATGGATTTTCTGAATAGGAAATGCCATGATTGGAAATCCTTTGCTGCTAAAGTACAAAAGTGGGGTAGAAACCAAAAGGATCACAAGCATCAGTACAAGAAATGGTTAAAGAAGGAGTCAGTTGAACATCACTAGATGGAAATGTTCATTGATGGGCTAGGCTTGCATCCTGCTTACAATAGGTTTGCCAAGTGCATTGAGGTGAAGGGATCTCCCAAGAGAACCATTACCACCACTTTCAGGGAGGGTTCGATAGGCATGTTCTCTCTTGAGCACCCTACTTGGATCTTGGTGGACAAGGGTAAAACCTTGGCTAGTATTGATCTTGGCCTAGAGGAGGATTGGGCAAATGTGCTTGAGGAGGAGATTCTACGGCATTTGGAGGCCATATTAAGGCCCTCCTCACTTGTGAGTGTTTTATTATGGCACTTATTTTTGTATGGTTTTATTGTTTTCATTGTTAGTGTTACTATTTTTCTTAGTTTTGCATTCATGGTTTGCTTTATTACTCTTACTTATTTTTTTGTTTTTTGTTCTGTTATAGGGACATGTTAATGATGGAGCTAGCCCCAGTGGAGCAAGAGCGAATGATGAAGAGGATTTTGGGGACTAGCCCCCTCCATGAGCTTACTGTTAATCAAGCTTTAGCTATTAAATGTTTTGGATTTTTGGATGTTTAATGGAAATATATGATGGACATATGTAATGATATGGATCTAATCATGGCATAATGTGTTGGAATTTTATTACCATATTGACGTTTAGTATTTTTAGTATATATTTTTTATTTTTATATATTTTCTTTTTTTATTTTTTTTCTCAAGTATTATCATGAACATATGCGTGTAGTTGAATGTAAAATGAGAGAATAAAATGTAAATCAAATATTTGTAAAAAAGGAAAGTAATGAGAAGACATGAATCAAAATTGTAACTTGTAACTTGTAAATGAAAATTTAACATAACATAATGAGAGTTTGTGAATTTGTAACATGCTGGCTCTAGTTTAAAGCCATTTCAAGCCATGTACATCAGTTTAAAGTCATGATGGACTGTCACATCTATGTTAAAGAAAGAAAGATCACTAGTTTTAGGCCATAGTGGGCAGAAAGCAATAACAGTTTTAGGGAGCTTTAAAAGGAACCGATCATTTCTGACTGTGGCTAGTTTAATGTCATTGCAGACATTCCCTGGTAGTTTAACGTCATACTAGGCGGTTGGTAGTTTAACATCATTCCGGACGCTTAGGGGTAGTTCACCCTAACCATTAAGTTGCTTTTTAATCCTTCATAGTTTGACGTGAGGGGTAGGGCATATAGGCACGATCTTATACTCACCTTCCCCTTCACTAGTGATGTCAAAGGGTAATTCTGACCAAGAGATTTCAGTGGGAATGGCTCCTAAATTTGTGTTGTCTGGTGCTTCCTCAGTTTTAGTAGGATCATGAGTTATCATTAGGTTCATATCTTGAAGTATACTCATGGTTCCTTGTTTAGGCTCAGAGAATTCAATTTCTGACCCTTGATCCATTCCCGAGTGTGAGGAAGTGAGTGATGTTGTCGTATCCCCATGTATGATGATTTTACTACCCTCGTAAGGTAGGTGGATCTCTTGATGGATTGGTGAGGATATGGCTCCAAGTTGAGCTAGCCAAGAACATCCTAGAATCAGATTGAAACCCAGCATTTCATCAACCATTATGAATTCAGTCGATGTGGGGAACTAGTCCCCTGCTANGAACATAGGGGCTGTAGTAACCTCTCCCATTTTCTTATCTCGCTTGATGTCATTAGGATGAAACTCTAGGGATGTGGGCCTTGATTCTTGAGGTTGTGGGAACAATACTGCATAAATGGATGGCACATCTACGGGAAGGTCCTCACTAATAGGAATCGAAGTCAACATATGTATGAGAGCTTCCCGATGTACCATTGAAGTCATTACTAGATCATATAGGCTTAAGGAAGTATTCTTTTATTTCAAAGCCTACGTGACTTGGGTCAATGCACTCGCTAGATCCTTACCATTTGGGGCACTCTTGTCTATGGAGACTTGGTCCATTTGACCTAGCATTCGTATATCTCATGGAGGGATTTTGCGTTGGTAGATGGGGCTGTTGAGTTTATGACCCTGTGAGTGCTAGTATTCTTGTCTTGATGACTTGTGCTAGGCTCATCGGTGGATGGAACCATAGGAACAACATTTAGCGGTATGGGCTTTGACGATCCTACTTCGCGCTCATGACGTTCCTTCTCTATGCGCTCTCATGTTAGCCTATCGGCAAGACACTCTTGCAGGGGTTGGAGGGGAATGGTAGGAGCTTGCATGTTAGGGTGTTTTGGTACCTGGATCATAAAGGGAGTGGGCTGGGTTTCTAATGGTGTGTTTACTGCTACAAAAAAAGGGGGTACATGAACAACAAATTATTTTTGTGGTGTAGGGAACGTGCATATGATGAAAGGAGTTTGAGGAGGTGTTGAGGTAGGTGTATTTTCAGAGGGCTCGCGGATTATAAAAGGTTTTCACGAGAGGTCCTATCCATTCTTCACATGGATAGTGTTAATCACATATGGTGCATCATTAGTATTGAGAGGATCCTTGTAGACTCCCATGGGTTGGTTTTGGGGCCCTACTGGGTTTGCCTTGTCAAATACTATTTCACCCCTGTCAATCATGCACTGTATATCCTGTTTTAAGGTGAAACAGTAGTCAGTTCCATGCCCACACCGTTGGTGATATTCGTAAAACCTGTCTAACCTAAACCCTCTTGGAATGGGGGGCTCATTAGCTGTTGCTAAAGCTGGGTTCTTAGCCAACTCATAGAATCGATCATGTTTTTGAGATGCCGCAGGAGACATTTTTTTATGTTTGATTAACCTGACCTTTAGAAGTTGATCTAACAATTGTGAAGGCTTCATAGGCAAGGATGTATACTGGGCGGGATCCTTTTGTTCGAATGTACTAGTGTGACCCATGTTGGTGTTTTTATTTGAGGAAGATTCAGGTGTAGGCATAGGTGTGGTTCTTTCACAGCCAGTTGGAGCAATGGGTTGTTTTTCTTTCTATCTTGGATTGTTAGGTTGGGCTTTCTCTGCCACCGCTGCTACCGTCGTTTTGGATTTATCCTTATCTTTCCTCGTATGTTGGTTCCTAAAGGTCGAATAAGCTGGGTTGTTACTTGTTTGTGCCGCCTCTTCTATGTTCTTAATTTGCACGAATGCTTGGCTCAAAGTACAAGCACTCAAATAATAAATTTTTAATTTAATAAAGTTGTTCATGGCCACCTTAAGGATGGTAAGTAGGTATGTTTCAGGGATGGGCTCGTGAAGTTCATTTAGGGCCACACTCCACCTTTGGATAAATTTTTGTACCGGCTCTAACGGTGCTTTTTTAATCTGAATCAAGTTATCTAGTGTGGCTTCAGGCTTTAAATTATATTTAAAAAGGGTGACAAACTGATGCAAAAAATCTTCTAGAGAGGATATGGAGTTATGGGGTAAAGCTCGGTACCAGTCTAAAGCTTTTACCATTAAGGACATAGCAAACACATGCAGAATTACATGAGGCCAAGCCTGAAGTAATAGACATTCTAGTCAAAATGTTACTAGGTGGGTGTTTGGATCTCCCTCTCCATTGTACTTGGTTAACTGGAGTAATGAGATACCCTTTGGTAAGGTTAATGGTGAAACTAAAGGGTTGATTGGATCATCTTGGTAGAAGTCCAGCACCTTGACTTCCTCAATAGTTATAGTTTTAAGGTACTTTACTTAGTTAACAAGTGCATCATTTTCTTTGTGTCTGCCCACTCTTGGATGGTAGGCAAACTGGCGGGTTGAGTGGATTGTGGTTGATAATAATTCGATTGTTGCATTTTTTTTGGAAAGGAAGACTATTGGATTGTTGGTTGTTGTGGTGGAGAAACATTCAGAGATGGGATTGCAGGGTGTGGTACGCTATAGTGAGTTGATTGGTGTTGTTGAATAGCTAGTGAAACCCACTGCCCAGCCACAGGTTGTGAGGTGACACCATGTATGTGTTGGGCTGAAGTAATCAATGGTGCTCCATGGGTTTGCACTTGTCGTATGTAATGGGTGGACATGGAAGCTAGTATGAAAGATGACATCCCAATTACCTAAGGTCAAAATATTGATCCTACATTAGTTTGAGGAGGGGATTGTCAGGACTGTACTTGTAGAGGTATAATGGAATTGAACATATCAAATTGAATGTTGGGCATGGAGAAGGTGGGAATGAAAGTGGGTACTTCTTGTCGAGAAATTGGTGCTCGAGTGTTTGCAAAAAAAGGAGGAAGCATAGTTTCTTCCAAGAAAGGTTGGAATAATGGGTTTGTATGGGCATGGGGACTGATAGTATGGTATGAATCCCCATGCTCAAATTGGGCTACAAATTGATCTTCCTCATCTTCACTTTGAGGCTCTATTGGAGGTGGCTGTAAGGCTTGACTTCTTGCCATGAGAAGCTGAGATATGAGTCGATGATGGTGTTCAGAAAGGGGGATTATATCAAATGCTGAGGGAATGAACTCACAACCTCAATTGTAAATAAGTTCATAGTTTCACTTTGCTTCCCTTTCTATGCGATCGATAGGCAGGTTGGCTTGAATCTTCACACAGATGAAGTTATATTGTTCTGGTGTGAGAGTTACATAAGTAGGATCTTTGCCCTATAGCCTAAGTGATTGGCACATAGGGCCTTAGGGGTTTATCTATTCAATAACAGTTATGGGTTCCATCATAGTCACAAAGTTCGAGGTCTCAACCCTGAAGTCAAAGATAGGCAGTGTCGCGGTGTTGATCTGGGAAGATTCCATAGCGAGCGTGAATAAATTGGGTTGGATGAGCTGAGCATGAGTAAGCTAGGTGGTCAAGCTGGCATGAGTAAGTTTGGGCATGTGCAAACTGAGCGTGCACAAACTAGCTTGAGCATGCGCAAGCTGACAACATGAGTAAGCTAACAGCGTGAGCAAGTTGATAGCATGAGCAAGCTGAGGTTAGCGTGAGCTTGACAAGCTGGGCGTATGCAAGCTAGCTTAACAAGCTGGGCTTTATTTTCAGCACTTGGATTGCACAACATTTGAACAGGTAGTGTGATCAATGTTTTGACAGATGGTAAACAAGTTTGGTCCTCCTTCTAGCGCCAATTTATTGTACTGATTGAAATTGTTGGCGTAAGGATGGAAGGGAAAAAAACACCAAAATATTATTGAATGGACACAACTGACCCTGCCTTCGCATGAGGGCAAGCTGGAAAAGAAAACAATGGTAGAGTGCCTTGGATGGTCTACATACAAATCAACCAAGGACTTCCCTGAACGTAAGCTATGGCTTGCGCTGGGCTTATCATAAAAAATGTTCAAAATGTAAACAGTGACGCACGAAATGTAAACAGAGCATATACAGAATTGGCATTGTAAACAAAGCATAAACTGAATTGAAAATAGAGTAAACAATATAATGGAAGGAAAAAAATAAACTATATTGTATTTCTTAGAATGAATGTGCACCAATCAAAGCATAGCTGTGCGTGTGGATGACAAGTCAAGTGCTAAGCCCCAGGGTGATATGCTTGCAGGTGCTTGGATGCTAGGAGTCAGGTGCGCTTGACCATCCAAAACTTGCTAGTCAATGTTTCCTAAGCCATCAAACTTCAAAATTGCCAACCTAATTTATGTGAATGGATGGGGTATTTATAAGGTTTGGCTAGGCTTTGGTATGGACCTCATAGGTGGATCAATGGTTGAGAAATAAGAGGAAAAGAGATCATGTGATAGGTGTTAGATGGACAGCTATGTGTCAGTTGGACGTGCGTAGGCAGGCTACGTTCTTGACCAAATGCACTATATTTTACAATGTGTGTTGCTTACACAAACTAAGTTATGCCCATAGAAGTAGATACAATTTGGAGTGTAAGAGCTTGACTATCTCACAAAATGTGAAAATTTACAATGAAAATGATAATGTACAACAAGAGAGATTGACTTTGGCTCACTTGAAACTTCTTAGTCCCTAAATTGACTACTGCAGGATGTTGATTTGAGTGGTTTTGTGGCTATCTGAGGCATCTCTGTTTCATCAAGGATTCTAGCATGATTTGATCTTGTCTTGGCATGTCCTCAACATGTGTTTGACGTGCTTTTGACCAAGCATGATTAGTACTCATGCTGCACTCACGCTGCCAGCGTGACCTCAGCGTGAGTGAACTAAAAATGATATATTTCACACCAAATTTTGATCTTTGAAGCTTGTTTCTTGAGTACAGTAATTGTCTGACTATGGTTGACCTTAAGAGTGATTTTCAAGTCAAAAATTGAGCTTGGATATGCCTTATTTTAAATCACTTTTTGTAGCTCACATTGGACTCGCACTGCTAGTGTGAGCTCAACGTGACCATAGTGTGAGCTACAAAAACTTGAAATTTTGGACCTGAAATCTAGAATTTTGGAGGCTAGAACTTGAAGTTATCAACAATGAACCCTAAGGATGACTTGCACCTTTGAAATCAAACCATTTTGACTTAGTTTTGAGGCTCTCAGTGTTGCTCATGGTATACTCACGCTGCCAGCATGACCACAATGTGAGTGAGAAAATATGTACAATTTTTCACAAAATTTGAATTCCCAAATGCTAAAACTTGGAGTGGATAACAGTGGTCCTTGAGGATGGCTTGCACCCTTAGGTTGGACCATTTTTTACTTGATTTTATAGTTGTTGGAGTTGCTCATGTTGAGGGCAAGATAGTTTGTAAGGAAGCTAGCTTGACAAGCCGAGCGTGAGTTACATGCCTTAGTCAAATTTTTTCCTCCTGAAAGCTCAAACGGGACCTGAGTTATTCTCGTTTCAAAGTGTTAGGCCAAAATTAGTGGTGTTTCAAAGAACTACAATGTTTGAGACCCAGTCAGCATAGTAAACTAACTAGATGAAACTAGCTTTGTAAGGCTTAGTGATTTCATCACGAATGACCAATGCCACCTCAGGCTTGACTTTGCAAGCTTTCTGCTTAATTGGTTTTATGCAATGATTGAGGATAATGTTATGCTATATTATGCAAGGGTCTATGCCCAACATGTCCTTTTAGGACCAAGCAAATGCCTTCACGTTATCATTAAGGACTTTAGAGATGCTTTGTTTGATTTGAGACTCTAACAAGGAACTAAATTTCAATGTTTTTGCCTTGCCTTTACATGTTACTACAGGGACTTCTATGAGGGGATCCTCAGCTATGTCACCTACTTCTAAGTATAGAGCTCTAACTAGATGGTCTAGCCAATTTAGAGATGTCTCTAGGGATCTTATGTTTGTGTCATAGGTGAATGGCTCAAAGTCTAGGAGATCAATGTTTATGCATCTCGTGGAACCACCGTAAGGTCCAATCAAGACTAAGGGTGAATGACGACCCTCATATGCATTCTTTTTGCAATCATGCCAAGAAATCCTACAAGACAACCAGAAAATATTCAAGTGGCACCTATCTTAATAAGGAAAAATGCATAAAATAAGGAAGACAATGTTATGAAAATTCACCTAACTATGTAGTATATGAAGTAATTTTGGGGCCTCAATTGGCCATAAAATTACTAGTTTAAGGTCGTAGCGGATCATAGTTTATGCGAGAGACATGGGTTTAAGCAAGGCTTGGAAAATTTCAAATGTGTGGCTAGTCTTGATGTTTATTAGCTAATTATAAAAAATGAAAAAAAAATTCTAAGTATAGGGGCACTAGAAAAGTTTAAAAAATTTTCCAACTCTGGGTGCTACGCTTGTCCCGCGTTACACATGGGACACAAGAAAGTCCTACATTATGCATGGGACACAGAACGCCTTGAGAGGATAATGTGTCCTTTAACCTAGAAATAAATAGGGGTTTCACCATAGTAAACCTATCATTTTCAAGGTTAGAGAAAACAATCATCAAGCGTAGGATGGCAAAGGTAAAGGGAGATAGAGCGTAGCTGCGACAAAGGAAAGTTAGAGCGTAACAGAGAGGAAAGAATAAAGCAAGAGCGTAGCAACCAACCATGACACTTCGAAGAAAATGCTAGTACCCTGACCTCAACAACATTGATGAAGTAGAGTGTACACTGAGGAGCTTTCCTAAGGCATGCATAGAGGACCGTAGGGAGATTCCGTTGGCCAAATAATGCACTACACTTTCCCCTTGGTGGTTTTCTTTCCTTCTTATTTGCGATGGGGCTTTGAGGTTTTGAGGGTTTCCCGCCTTGGTTAGGGATTGCCACCATTGTTACGGCCATCATGAGTCATGGCTAGGAAAGGAAGTGTGTGTGGTACATTTTTTTCTCTTTTTTTAACTTTTTGAGCTTTTATGTCCCAAAGGTTTAGTGTCCCACACGTAGTGCAGAACAATGGTTTTTCAGTGTATCATGCATGATGCGAAACAAGGTTTTTTTGGGTGTTCCATGCATGATGCATAATAGGGGTTTTCTTGGCATCCTATGTATGATGTGAGATATGATTTTTTAGTGTCCTATGCGTGACATGAAACAAGGATTTTTTGGCATCCCATGCTCGATGCAGGAGAGGACTTGGCCAAGGCAACTCGAGGATGAACATAGAGCGTAATAGTCTAAGTAGGATGACCGTGAGGGTCACAATTGTTATGCTAGGATGTGTTCCTAAGAGCGTTACAAAAATTTTAAAAAAATTTAGTTTTCTAGTGTTATGCTTCACAAACAATGCAGTGGACAGTTAGAAAAAATTTGCAGTTGTTACACTTTGTGGGGTGCATAACCAGCACTTAGAAAAAATTTGCAGTTTTTACACTCTATAGGGAGCCTAACTAACACTTATAAAAATTTACAGTTGTCAAGGTTATGCTCTACGAGGAGCGTAACCAATAGTTAGAAAATTCTTTTTTAATACTTTCAAAATTGTAATGTTTGTAAATATGTGACATTAATGTTAGGGCTATGCCCCATTGGGAACTAGGCATGTTAAATGGGTATGCCAACATCCCTTGCTCGTGGGGCTTTGTGGAAAGTTAATCATGTTGAGTGTAAATTTTTATGCATTTTTTTAATGCTAACATTCTTCTTTTGATGTTATTGTGGCATTGCAGGGTATTGTTGAAACTTGTCCTCATTGTAGTTGAACTGGTGGGAATTTTGTGCTACATGAACGAACCTATGTTGAATGTGCCTACACCTAACACATGTGTGGACCACTAGGTAGTATAGTTTAGATTAGGCAAGCAAGAATTCCAAATTTTTTTGCCCCACCACTTCAGTGTGATGATTTAGTTACACTTGTCAGCCAAAGTAGCTAGCATCATAATGGAGACACCATTTCCTAGGGTGAACTAAGGCATTCTAAGGTTCATGTATGATGAGCCTACTGGCGATAAGAGAGTAAGGAGCTCAAGCCAAGGCTAGAAAGGCCTTAGGATTTTTCCTAGGATCTGGGGAATGCTTGAATTTCAATGCTACAATAAGAACAACACTATGTTCGTTGTTTGATGTGTACACACTATTTTCTAGAACCCACCTGGGATGGCGTATTACACTGGAGGGTGAGCCCTATTATGATTTCTTATACTACCTATTAGTTTATGACATAGGATGCTAACTAGTCACATCTATTGCTAGGTTTTCCATTGATGCATATGGCCTCCATGATGTAGAGGGGACATTAAACTTGATCCAAACTTCCCTACAAGAATTCTCATCTTTTGAGAATGTTCATGTAGCAATGATTGGGAAAATTGAGGTAGACTTAGTGAAGTACCTTCACAAATATTCCAAATCTTACGAGAGGTGTCAGGCTCTCAGCTAGTTGGACGTTGAGTGGGCAACTGGTATGCCAAGCATGGAAGAAATTTCAATCCCATTACTGCCATCCCACACACCATTTGTGCCATGTAAGTCATGTGTGTAGCTTATTTTTATGCATTTTTTTGCTTTTTTTTATGTTGCTAATTTTTTACCTTTGCTTATTGCAACTATGCCTAAGTTAAGAGAGGTCATGGTGGTTGCTAAAGGTTGCACTAAGGCCACTCTTATCCTTAAATACAATGAGGTTGAGAGTTTGCAACACTGGTTGTGCTATGAGGCCCTAGTAGAGAAAGTAAGGAATATTCAATAGTCTGGGCTCATGAACCTCTTCTTGACCATTAGCCCAAGCATCCCAATGGATAAAATGATTTCCCTAATTGACTCATTCACCAAGAGTGTCGATTGCTTTAGCACATGGGTCGGTAATGTGTGGGTGATCTTTGAAATTACAAATGAATTCTTTATGAACCTCTTTGACATCCCATCTAAAGGTCTACCAATGGTAGAAAAGATTAATAAATACCTAGACCACAAGGGGAATGTTGAGGAATGGTTGGGCACTCCTAAGGGTTGTAAAGGTATACCAATGAAGGAGGTAAAAGTACATATGGTTCATCACCTCTACCTAGTTTTTCAAGCTCGTGCATTCCCAAAGCTACTTTTCCAAGGGAAGATTCTCAGGGTTGAATAAGCTTGGGTCATGATGGATGGAATAGAGAAGGGGACATGGTACAACTAGGCCAATTACCTTGTTAGCAACTTGCGTGCTGAAATTGTTAGGCTACATCACAACCTCCAAGCACGATCACACATGCATTTCTCTTTCTTCGTAGCATGCCTACAAAGATTTTTGGAACTTTTAGTAGTTTGTGAGTATGGATGGTGGATGGTGCAAGATTGTACTCAAATCTCCAGGTCATAGATTCATCACTTTTTCCACACCACACGTTCACAGGATGCCCTGGAGAAAATTAGTGAGTCATTCTTGGCAACTAGGGGAAACATGGGGCAATCCTACTGCACATGCGATAGTGTCAAAGAGGTCCCACCAACCAACACCCAGAATGTGACAAGAGGAGCATGACTCATTGCTGAGATAGTGAGATCATAAAAAATAAAGATTAAGAAGCCCTGCCCTATAGAGGAGCCTGCACGTGAAGTGGAGGATGGCAAGAAACTACAATTTAAACTTTGCGATGTGCGCTTAGAAATTGCAAGTATGCATTATTTGATACTACAATGTTTTATGCTATATAACACTTATTATTAACAACTCTAACTCTAACTTGTGTGATGTTAGGCAATCCCCCCACTCTCACACTTGAGGGCTTGTTGGGTAGGAGCTTTGCATCGCCATCTTTTTATTTATTTATTTATTTTTATTTAATATTTATATTTATATTTTTTTCTCCTTGGCTATTGGTTTCCTGATGATCACAAAGTGTGTTATGTTGTATTGGGTGATGTTTCTACTGAATATCCATCATCAACATCGACCTTTCGTACACAACCGTGGATGGAGACTCCAACTAAGTTCACCTTTATGCAAGGCGTGGTGCATGATATGATAAATCACATAAAAAAAATAGACCCTGAGATTAGTATGCCTATTTTATTATTATATTTTTTTTTATTTTATGCTAATTTTCTTATTTTTTGTGACTAACATTATTTTGTCTAGAATGATAGGCTTGCAACTTAAATGGAACTTCAACAGCGCACTCTAGGTCAACACCATACCTGAGTTTCCCTCGAAGTGGAGTAAGTGCCTCATCACATGTATGACGAGGTAAGCAAATGTGTGTTGTACTTTGCAAGAGCATTGTGGGAGTACAAGCATGTTAATGAGCACCTATGGAGACAGGTGTAGGAGCTTCAAGAAAACGGGGCAAACTAGGAGGTAAGACTGGAGGACCTACAATCTCGCTGTGACTTCCTAGCGGCCTATGACAAGCTAGATTGTAGCTAGCGCATGGTTGAAATTGATTATGTCAGGTATTGGTTGGCTATTTAGGGCAAGAATGAGGCCACATACAAGGTGATTAAGCAGTGGCTATAGATGGACCTCTTAGCAAGGAAAAATTAAGATTGGAAGGACTATAGCATGAAAGTGTACCATTAGGAACAAACTCAAAAGAATCACAAGCACCACTACAAGCAAGAGTGCGAAGCATACTACACAAAGTATAGAGATGAATCTATGGAGCACCAATGTGAAGAGATATTTCTTGATGCAATTGGCACAAAACAGGCTTACAAATTTTTCGCAAGAAACATAGTGGTGAGTGAGTCCTCAAAAACATAGATCATTGTACCTTCTAGAGAGGTGACTTCTACAAAATTTTTGTTGGGGTTGTTGTCATGGACAACCATAGAAAAATGGAAAACCCTCACGAGCATTGACCTTGTTGAGGAGGATTGGACACGGTTGTCGGAGGACGAAATCCTCCAATACGTAGAGGCTAGCCTCGATAGGATGCCCACAGATATGGATGCAGGTCCTTCTCATGTTGGTTTAGTTTACCTTATTTTGATTTACTTTATTATAATGTTTCATGTCACCTCATTTTTTGGCTAATTTATTATTTTATCTTTATTTGATGCAGGTTCTAGGTGATGGCGTGGGACCTAGCGGAGATGAAGAGGAAGAGGAAGAGGCCTAGCCCCAATCGCACACTACTAGCTAGAATGCCTAAAATGTAGCCCTGTTATTGGGCAGTCTTGCATTTTTTTAAAGATTTTATGTTTTGGATGAAAACTTAAGCTTCATACATTATTGATAGTTTAATGGAAATGTTACAATTATTTGCTTATCATTTTTTGGTATTTTATGTAATGTAATTATGACTTATAATTTGATTGATGTAATTAGGCCCCTTGTGGGCCCCATGCTAGTTTAAGGCCATGGAAGAAGGGTCATTGCTAGTTTAAGGACATTTTGGGGTATCACTAGTTTAAGGTCATTTCAGGCCATCACGTAAAAGGAAGTTGCTTGCCATTTTTAGGCCCTGGCCAGTCATGTGATAATTTAAGGCCTTTTTGGGGCACATGATAGTTTAAGGCCTTTCTGAGCCATACTTTATAAGGAAGTAAGTTGCTAGTTTTAGGCCTTAGTGGGCCAAGCGATAGTTTAAGGCCTTTCTAGGCCTCTTGTTTTTCTTTCTTTTTTTTGAAAAGAATAACCAAAACTACACAAACTAAAGAAATGACACAACTAATGTAGAATGTAAATAATAATGTAATCATAACTATATAGGCAAAGGACTAAGGGTGACTTAAACATGCAACCAAACTAAGGGCATTCCTTAGTCACGTAAGTGCTTTCTAACCCGATGCAGGTTATGTGGCACGTAAGGCCTAGGAGGCACAACATGGTATTCTCCTAAACCTTCATTATTGTAGAGAAGGGAAATTCCACCTAAAGATCTTCCTCAGGGAGGTTTCTTATCTCGCTTGGCTACTTAAAATTAGCCAAACAACATTGACTTTCATTATGCACAAGCGGTGCATGTTCAAAGAACTCTACCTTTGACCCTTGTTCTGTATCTACATTTTTGATGGTTGGAGGGGCTACATTTTCACCAAAGATCACCACCTCTCCACCCTCATAGGGCAAGTGGATCTCTTCATGAATAGGTAAAGAAATGGCCCGTAGTTGGGCTAACCAAGACCACCTTAGAATTAGGTTGAATCCAAGCATTTCTTCAATCACAATGAATTTAGCATTAGTGGGGAATTTCTCCCCTACCATAAAATCTATTGACTATTCCTTTTACAACCACATGCGCTCCGTTGAAGGACTTCAAGCATGTTGTTTTTGCTAGCTTGATTTAGTCAACTAGGCCAAGCTTGTCAATGACAGGGAATGGGATGACACTGGTTTTTGCCCCATCATCAATGTGCATCATGTGAATTTTGTATTGGCCTACATGAATTTTTATAAACATGGGTGCACTAGTCACCTAACCCTTTTCAGGATCAAGCTTGACTACCTCATCATGAAATGTTAAGGGTATTGACTTTGACTCTTTAGTTGCAAGTGGAAGTATTATGGCATGGATGGAATTTTTGTTTGCTAGGATATCTTCCTTTATAGGAATATATTCCAATGTGTAGACCAACTCCTTGTGATGAGTGTACCGTTTGAAATCGTCGGTGCAAGGTTGGAATGAAACAAACACCGGGAGATCCTCGGAAGAAATACAGAAGACCCTACCTTCTCTTGAGGGCAAGCTGGAATGGACGAAGGTAGAGTACCTTGAATGGTCCACACACAGATCAAACGAGGACTTCCCCAACGTACGCACTTTGTAATGCGTTGGGTTATACGTAAACAATGCACATTAAACGTAAATCGTAATGTAAACAGGCACAATAACGTAAACGGGAATGTAAACGTAAACTGGAAAAATAAAGAAAATTGCAATAAATCTGGGCAAAATGTAAACTATTTTGTATTGAAAAATGATTACAGTGTGCACTGGTCAGAATGCAGTTGTGGATTGGTCACAAGGCAGACGTTTAGCCATGGTGGGTGATGATGAGTGCTAGAAGATGCAGGTTTTGGGTTGCAGGGAAATGCAGTGTCCAAGTCTGATGCCCAACATATAGAGGTTGATGCCCAGATTTGCTAAGTGTTCCAGATTCCAGTTTTTGTGTCCGTTTGTAAAATTCCCCTCCTAGATCTAGTGAAAAATCGA
This sequence comes from Gnetum montanum, assembly GCA_015680685.1. Taxonomy (NCBI): domain Eukaryota; kingdom Viridiplantae; phylum Streptophyta; class Gnetopsida; order Gnetales; family Gnetaceae; genus Gnetum; species Gnetum montanum. The sequence continues at coordinate 530,551 of MNCI01015405.1, forward strand.
GGTTTTTATGAGATCTTGGGCATTAGATTTGGATCTAGAAGGAGATGAGTGGCTGTGAGGTGAGAAAAATTCGAATCAGGAGATAGGTGGTGCGTTGATTGAGTGCAGGATACATTACAACTGTACAACATGTAGCATATACACTGGCATATGAATGTGTTGGCACAATTGGCCATTACATGGAGCAGTCAAGAAGGATTTGTTTAAAAAATGAGCAGAAAATCTCTGGTTAAAATTTACAGTCCAGTCTTGTGAAGTTTTTGGGAAAAGAATGATAAATAATCCTGATGATAAAAGCTTCTTTTTAAAAATTAAGACTGTGTCAAATAAAGGTTGATAATATATGCAAGCAAATGCTACAGAGGTGCTTGCATTATTGGAAGAAAACATGAGAATAAGCAATTCATTATTCCACAAAACAGTTTCAGTAATATACTGTATGTGGATAGATTGGAACAGGTTTTCTCAGCAATTCATTACTGGAACTCCATTCTCTATAAACATTACTGTGCCAGAAAATACTTACTGGAATTTGCAGCAACAAGGTCAAGGAAAGCAAAAATAAAAACGCAGTGTGGATGAAACAAGAACACAGTAGTGAGGCCAGTTGGAACCAAGCGTTTTTACGCCCGGAAATCATTTCACATTTGATGTATAATTTTGCCAAACACTTGTCCGGAGGGCTTCTCTGTTCTGCTGCGTTTTCTGAACAGGAATTATCAAAAGCAAAGAGAATACAGCCAGTTGTCATGCCAACTTCTTGCCTGGAACCCCGGACAGCCGTTTCAACCGCAGGACGCAGAGAACGCCGGACAAGCAGCAGCTACAGGCGGCAAAAACAGCAACAAAAACAGAGACCCAAAATCGGCGGAACTGCATACGTTTTTTGAGGGTAAACCTCACCCAATCGCGGATGCAAGAAAAAGAAACGCGGAACAAGGGAGCAAGATATCAATCGCGGGAGGCCCTAAATCAGTTCGTAAGGGCAGACAAAAATCAAACACAAAAACCCCCGTTTCTCCCAGCGCGTAGTGATTACATTGCAGTTGCAGAGATTTGTGGAAGGTAGTTTAAATCCGCGGTTTGCTGCAGGTTCTGGACAGAAATGAGCAAAAGACCGTTACCCTGGAACGGTATGGAGCGATTTGCAGGGAACGGAAGACACACATTTCACCATTTTGCAAAAACAAAAGGGGAAATTATCTAGTATATTTTCATAACATGTGGTACTCATCGTATGAAGTTTAAGGAAGCTGATATAATCTAAGTTATGAAATGAATCATTTACAATTTTA
>MNCI01015421.1:0-29427 GCA_015680685.1 Gnetum montanum
GTCCGGTTGGATATTTACACTCTAAATATTTACAAATCTCGCGGCACGATGCTGCTGCGGTTGGGTAGGTAATTCCCCTTGCATTGTTGGAGNTGCGATGCTGCTGCGGTTGGGTAGGTAATTCCCCTTGCATTGTTGGAGCAGGAGGTGTTGTGGGAACTACTTGTGGAAAAGGTGCGGGTGGAGTTGGAGGATGGACAGAATGTGGAACATCTCCCGGAGGGGAAGGAGTCCTTCTAAAGTACTCCCGAGCGTAGTAGTGACCACGTGGAGTGTGATTCATAGCATCACCTGGAGAAACCAGCTGCTGCACATAATAACCATAAGGATCTGGCTACCGGTAAGGGTATTGTTGGGTTGGCGGTGGCATCCCCCATGACTGTGGGTATTGCCACTGCTGATGTTGTTCGATGGGCTGCGGAGGTGTTCCACTTGGATAATACGTCAAGGGTTGGTGGAACTGCCTCGGGTTACCTTGTGGATAAGGTAACCTTCTGGGTGTTTGCCGTTGATTAAGTCTTGGATTTAATGCATACACCCCAGACTCCTGCAGATGTGAGATAATTGGACAACATCCCTTAGGATGGTCATAATAGCAGACCTCACATCCACCGTCATTGTCTGAATCAGAATTTTCAGCCTCATCGGAGTTAGAGATTTTTCCCTTACCCTTGTTATGTGCAGGGTTAAAGTTTCTCCGCTTGTCTTTGCTTTTATCACTACTTTGCTCATCCTTAGACTCTTCTACAATTTTCAGGACTGTTTCTATTCGTGAGTCTAAGGAATCCCACATTTGGTCTACCTTAGCCGATACCTCCGTTGTTAACTTTTGGATCGGCACAGTTTTCCTGTTCACCAACTCTTCGAGTGGTGACTCATCCTCCTCATCACAGAATTTCACTCCCTTCTTACGAAGGGAGGGATCACGGTTGTATTCCTCCGCACTTTCTCTTTTCCGTAGCTCACCCTCTTCTTGCGCTACTTGTTCCAACAATACTTCAACTTCATGGGCTCTTAGTTGGGAGAGTCTCCCTTGGGCGTAAGTCCCAAGAGTTCTTCTCGTTTCATTTCGTAGCCCATCCACGAGGTGGCGAAGTTGATCCCGCTTAGCGTACCCATGGCCCGGGCAACGATGTAGCAATGTGTAGTAACGGGCCATGGCAGCATCCAAGGATTCATGAGCTCCTTGTTTCCAGCCTTGGATCTGCTTACGCAAGTTAGACACTCTGGAGTACGTTTGATATTTGTTGTTGAACAATTCGAGCATCGTACTCCACCTCCTGATGGTTTCCGGTTCTAAGGACCGGTACCAGCTTTCTGCTTCTTTAGTGAGTGTCCTTGGGAACAACTTGAGTTTCTGCCACTCATTGTCTATGTTCTGCAAGGCACAGGCGTCGTGGAATGCCTGTAAATGATGTTGAGGATCAGCGTTGTATCCCCCTTCAAAACGTGGGATATTATTTATATCCAAACGCTTGATCCTACTGTCTTTCAAATGCCTTGTGGGAATCCTAACTGCCTCTCTAATGTCAAGCATACTTCGGGTTGCGAATAGGGGTTCGTCATGATCATCTCTTTCATGACGTCTGTGATGTCTACGTTGTGGTTCCCTATTCTCCCTACGTCCTTGCCCTTGTCCTAACTCCTCTCGACCTTCTTGTCGAGGCATTTCATCTCTTCTACCTTTACTTTCCGCGTTATGCTCATGGTGGCTGCGCCCAGATGTGGAAGGAGAGGGTGAATGATGTGATGAAGGGGAAGAAGAAGGGGATCCATCACCATGGTGATGTTTCTTACCTTCTCTTCGGCTGCTTCGGTCCCGACCGTTGCGACGATCAACGAGTCCGTCATTAGTGCGAGTGATTGTTCCTGCCGTGAACAGCTGGTGCTCACGGGGATCAGAGCCTGGAATATGTATCGTTGATCTAAGGCCCTGATGCCTAACCTCTTCACTAGAGTGAGGAGGAGGAACATCATTTTCTAAGAAACCCGTTGTGAGGGGTTCCTCGTCTCCTATTTCACTAATGACGTGGGAAACCTTGCCCTTCAGTAGTGAATGTTGGCTCTCCTGCCTTGCATCCCGAATACGTTGGGCTTTTGTGGGTTGATAATCCCTCAGAGTGTAATCATCCGCAACGTATTCAGTAATCAGCTCTTGCATGCCATACCGTACCAAGGCACGGAAAAGCATGTTGGAAGCAGATCGATCTGGGGGTAACACGATGTTACCTTGCATGTCTCTCCACCGCAGTTGCTCATCTTGATGGAAAACAAAGGTAAAATCCGGCACATACTCATCGGGATGAGTATATGTGACCTTAGATTGTTGAGGACATGGTTGATCTCGGTTATGCGTATGATGCTGACTTTCTCCTGTATTGTCCTTAGGTGAGTTGATTTCGTGAGAAGAAGCCATTTCTATTGGTGTGCTAATTTCACCGTTATTTATTGTTCTTGATTAACTGATTAACCCTAAGGTTCGTTTTAAGCTCACAACGATGTGAGTGATATCCCTTATGTTAAATTGGCGAAAAAACACTTAGTCCCCGGCAACGGCGCCAATGATGAGTGGCGAGGTACCCCTACACTCCACCATACGAATACGAGCGTACACGCGCGATCCGGTCGAACTCCGCAGACTAAATGCCTTAACGCCACAAGAAACACTTGGGGTTAATCGTTCGTTGTCTTCCCAGGCTTGCTTGTATGTGTCACGGTGTATGGTTAAGCAAGTCTGAGGTATGTGATTTTTTTGGTATTTTCGGCTTATCTTCTATGCTACCAGGAGAAAGGGTTGAGAAAACTAAACTAACTCTAACTAAGATCTAAGTCTAAATTAACTAGCGTCAGCATCCGTTCCCACTTGCCGGACACACCCTGAACTATGCAACTGCAGCTTACCAAACGCTAATCGTTACTGGGATCGCCACACGTAACGCAAGTGCTCGAAGTGGTCGTACTGAGGCACCTATTTAGCCTACGTGTGATAAGCAGCCGATTCCTTAGCCAGCCGTACACACCCGTGGGTGCTCGTAACTAAGTCGTACTTATCACACGATCTAGCCTAGCAATGAGCAGCCGATTCCTCAACTAGCCGTACACATCAGACCCGGGAGTTACCAAGCGCAGAATCCTGGAATACGCTACTGGGTTACCAAGCATCCAATGCTCGTAATTGAGTCGTACTCATGCATTGCGTCAAGCAGCCGATTCCTTGACTAGCCGTACACGTCCGTAGACGCTCGTAATCAAGTCGTACTTGAACGCACTAGGAAAGCAGAAAAGAAAGCAATAAATGAAACCACGTGCTGCAAGGTTTATCCAAACAAGTTCGTCTTTATTGCTGTACACAACTTGGGTTCAGGTTACAAGCTGCTCGAATAAAGAGTCGTTCACTCTAGGACTCCTACTGCGGGCACATGGGGAAAAATTCTAACTCTGGAGTGATCAATCTGCCAGAGCTTCGCTACACTAGCCAGGATTGGGAAATAAGGGGAGTGCCGCCTCTTATTTATAGATATGACGGCTGGCTGCGATATCGCGGCGGTCGCGATATCGCGTACACGATATCGCGGCCTAGTGCATATGGCGTCTCATCACCTATCATATCTCATTTTCATAGATTTAACATGATCATTAAAATCCCTTGCAATGAATCTACATTGTTGTTGAAGAATTTCTTGAAGTACTAGATCCATAGATACCAAAAAATTTTGCTTAATAAAATTTTCTATGCTAATTTGTGGAGAATATACATTGATGATATTGATGATCTCATGTTCAAGCATAAGTTTGATGGCCATAATTTAATTACTATGACAACATGCTTGTACCACTTTATCTTTGAGAGATTGGTCAATGATGATGTCCACTTCATTTTAATGATTTTCTTTCACTAAGTAGAAGAGTTTTATAACCATGATCTAAATCTTTAGCTTTCTCCCCTTTCCATCCTGTTTCTTAGAGGCAAGAAATGCTAAGTCTTTGTCTTTTCATGGAGTTAATAATTTCAAAGGTCTTTTTATTCAGAGTACCAATGTTCTAATTTTCTATTATTGAACTTGCTTCTCACCCACATCCATCCCTAACGTGAAACCCTTGTTTACTTTTCATAGCATTTGGATAATGATGTTGTGCATCATTTCTAGAGGACACCATATCAAGCCCTTGGTCATTTTCCATAGCAATCAAGATCTATAACTATTGCACACTGCATCTAGAAAATGCTCTAGCATTTGCAAAATCTGAAAAGGACTCATCCATTAGACTTGGTATGGTTTTTGTAGTAGCTCGTATTTTTGGACATCCTTGGTATGTATAATTTTTTTAGTGAAGAATGTTGTGCTTGTACTTGTATGTTTATATGTCTAGCTGATTTAGTATATTTTATGCATTACGTTGATGACGTTAACGATGAGCCTTTGGTTTTTTAGATTCTTGGTTAATATTATGTAATCCTTAATATTTAATCATATATATATATATTTTTCTTTTATTATTATCTAGTAGGTGTGCACTAATCCTGTTGCTGAGTGTGGTAAGATCTCATGAGATTTGGTTAGAAGCATGGCATGGCCTATAATTAATGGTTAGTTTAATTGATATTATCAATTTGTTCTAAGAGTGCATGGTATAAGTGAATAAATATGTGATTCATGATTCATATGTCAACATGTATACTTTAGATATTTAATTATATTTAGCTTTATCTTATTTTCTTTATTGAGAGGTTTTGGACTATATTTTAGGGTTGTAAGATTTTATGGTATTTTCTCTTTTAATGGTTATAGTATGTGAGGGAGTTACAAGAGTGATAGATAAAGTTACGTTTAAGATGTAAAAGATTTTTGGTAGCTTTCTTTTGGCTTGGTGGAAGTTTGGACAATTGATGTTGTCTTCTGTTCCATGGTTTCTAGTCAATCTCCATTAAAACTCTCATGGTTCAATTCTTCCACATACTTTAACAATTCGAGAGAGGCGTTGTGAGATTGAAGCTAGGAAGTGCTAAGAGATTTGAAATTGGTTGTGCGGATTGTGTGAATCTTTTTAGCTTGCTTTTCTTCTTTTGCAATTTTCTTCATTTGGACTAAGAGATGAGTTATCTTTCCCATTTACGATTAAAGGATTTATGCACATATGTAATATGGGTATTATTTATTTTTGCCTTATGATTATGATATTATTTGGGGGCTGAAGGGTTTTGTTCAAATAGATGGAATGTGGTGTGATGGAATTTTTATGTGCATATATCCTGTTATTTTTTTGCTAATTGTTGGTATGGGAATTGTAAGGATATGTCCAACAATTTTTATGGGATTGGGTTTTGTCATTCATACACTCAGTTGATTGTGATTGATTGATGAATCTATGGTGAATTTGTATGGAGCTATGTTCCTAACTTTTTGGGAGATGTGGTTGATTTCCATAATAGTTAAATTGGAGTTTTGGGAATTTTGGTCATTCCACTAAATTAGCTTACCAAATCCATTTTCTTGCTTTGATCTTGATATGTTTTTGTGATAGCTTCCATTTGCATACTTGTTTGGCTTGATTTTCTCTTTCCCTTGGTATTTTGTGATCTTGGCATATTGCATTAGTCTTCCTTACATTAAGTTTTTTCCGGTCTTTTGCTTATATTGAATTCAAGTCTCTCTTTCTATATTGGTTTTTAGATTGTTCTCTTTCCTTGGGAATTCACATTCTGGACTTGCTAAGCCCTTCCCTATTGTTCCCTACCTCTTGAGTATTTTTCAATTGTTTCCCTATCTTTTCTAGCTAAACAAGAAATCCTAGACCTTTGCCAAACATATCTTTCAAAACCCAGTATCCCTATCAAGATGTCTCACTTGAGTATAAGACATCTTGCCCTATCCCAAGATGTCTCCTCCAAGTTAGAGATGTCTCTTCCTAGAACAAGACATCTTCTCCAACCAAGAGATGTCTTAGCACAAACCAAGATGTCTCTTGATTTCCAAGACGTCTTTTCTGTAAGCGTAATTTTACCTTAAACTTGTATTTTGTGAAGTTGAATTCTCTGATTTAGCCCTTAACTTGGATTTTTTAGTCTTTATGCTTTGAGATCTTTGTTGATTCTTCCATTCATGTCATATTTACATTTACCTTGTTGAGTTCTTCATTGTTGAATTCTCCTAGCTTAGTGTATTATGGCTAGACTAAATTTTGAATAATTGTGGTATCTTTCTCAGTTTTTGTAATATTCATTCCACCACTTAGAAATATTAAATCTTATTGTCATGATTTCCCATGTCGAGCCTTTCATTGACTCATTTGTTAAGATCTTAAGATTGTTGCATCATCTTGGACCAAATTGGACCATTTTTGTTAAGAGCATTAATTCTTAGGTGAATGTTGATTGTGGATGATTTTTGGCCTATCCATGTAATTATATAATCAATCTTTTGGCATATGGACCTTGTTTTTTCCTTGAGGATTCTATTGACATCTTAGGAAATTGTTGAGATCCATTGAACAGTGAGTTCGAATCTCTTTAATGATGGCCTTCCCAAGTGTTTGGAATGGGTGTTGATAACTTGAGTATGTATGGACTGTATCCTCGATAGGATATTTGGATTATTGGATCTCTAGATGAGATGAGTTTATTATTTGATATTGTTGTGCACTGTTAGTTTGGTTACCATGTGATAAAGTGCTAGATGGTTGATGAGTTTACTAGGCCGCGTATACGGGATCCCGTATACGCAGCTGCTTTGACGCGGCCCTGTCGACGCATCCCTCCATGCGTCGACGTGGCCCCATTTACGCAGAGCCTGTTTTAGCCTATAAATAAGTGGTCCTCCGCCACACCTAGGTATCTTTTCTAGTAGTTGTAGCGAAGCCCTTGTAGTTTGTTTCTGTAGGAGTTAGACTATTTTCCCAAGTGCATGCCTGCAGTGTGATGTGCATGCCCGTAGTGTGATGCTTATAATTATATAGCACCTTTATTCAAGTGTGACATACTTGGACGTGCACATGATCGGAAATAAAGATCGAGATTACTCCATCATTGCAGCATTCACTTAGTTTTAATTGTTTAATTGTTATTGTTAATTGTTATTTTTATTTATTGTTTTCTTAGTTATTATTTCTTTATCGTCATTTACTATTCCTGTTGTTAAATGCAGAATGAGTACGACTTAATCACAAGCATTTAAGTGTGACTACTTGGTAACCCAGTAGCATACCTAGGATCTATGCTTGGTAATCCTAGTAGTAATCGTGCACGAGGTCCAAGATGGGTACGGATGATTAAGGAACGGATGCTCATCGCACTTAGGCTAGCTTAGACTTCATTTCCTATTGCTTATTAGTTTAATCAAGATTATTTTCCATTGTCTCTAGGAGTAGCACTAGTTTAGGATCACATCATACGCTTCACTCTGGACTAAACCATACATGACAAAGCAAATACTAGTCCAGGTGGGAAGACAACGAACTACGATCAACATGTAACTATCTAGATACCACAACTAGCCTATCCACGGAGTTCGACTGGATCGTGCGTGAACGCTTGTATTCGTATGGTTGAGTGTAGGGGTACCTCGCTNTATCATACAAGATCGCTATAACAAGTATTAGCGATATATCCTTTAGAAAAAAAATTATTATTAAATTCAATTCAATTAAGTCACACACGGTTCACAACAATGTCTCTCTCACAAGACTATGACAATGCAACAACTAGTAAAGCAACTCATTAGAGAACCAACAAATTAAGATGAAGTTTGGAGAACCCAATTTGATGTAGGGGTCTCTTATGAGCATCAACGCAAACAACATCGTCCCAACTCACAACTGCATAACATACCTAGTGACAATGAACCCCTACTGGCTACTACAAGCTTAACGGAAATACAAGAGGCTATTTGAATAGCCTACAGGCATCGTGAGGAAAGTTGTCTACCCATGCTTGATTTAAACAACTTTCCCAAGTTTTTAGGAGACTATGATTTAGATCCACAACAACATTTACAAGCCTTATATGATGCCTGTACATGGAACAATATTGATAATGGGTGGCAAAAACTTACGCTCTTTCCTCTGACACTCGTTGGCCAAGCCAAAGTATGATATAGGTCGTTAAAACCAAAATCAATTCGACGTTGGCCGACAATGGTAGAACTTTTCAATGAAAGATATCAAACCTATGTGAGAGTGTCAGCCTTGAGGAGACAAATCCAAGAAAGGAAACAAGCACAACATTAACCCTTGGACATGGCCTTAGAAAGATGTTATGCACTGTTAAACAACTGCCCAGGCTATGGATTCTCCGAGGAGAGGCTAATGTACCATATCATAGATGGACTCTGTAATGAAACAAGGGAGACCCTAGGGATGTACGCCCAAGGTCAACTATATGAGCTACGAACCCATCAACTCCAAGAGCTTATTAAGTAGGTAGCAAAAGAAGAAGGAGAAATAGCCAAATGGGAGAATGTTGAAAGTTCTCAACAGGACCAAAATCTCAACTTAACAAGGGTCCATGATCATGAAGAGGAGAAATCCACTCACTTCAAGGAGGTGCAATCATCTTTGTCAATCCTACAATCACCAGATGAAATTGAGGCAAAGATCAATAAGATGCCGGACTGGGTACATGAAAGATGTGGAGAATATGCCAACATTATTAGAGGACGAACTATGCTAAATCGAGAAATAGGACAGGACACCATGCGACAATCAAAAAGAAGGGTTGAAGAGAATAAGGATAAGAACTTAATTGCCAATCATACGTATCAATGTAATATTTGCTTGTACGATCACCCCAAAGGTCAATGTCTAATCTTTTCACATTTACATGAGCATTGGGGAGGAATGTTACATCCAGAGTTCATACAAAAATACTATGTCCAACCACAGTAGCAAAAACCTCAGTTGTGGGGGAGGCCACTGCCAACTGGACCATACCCTTTGTATGTCCCAGCGCTAAATGCTTATTATGTTCAACACCCTATTTCTCCAACAAGATTAGCATCCTCTACCTCACCTCATCATTATCATTCTCCCAAGTACTATCCACCCATGTCCTCTCCAACAAGATCACCACCTCATGTGCCTTACAGTTCTCGTCAACCTCAAAATTCTCATACTTCACCCCCTTCTACATCATCGCTAGCTATGCCAGAAGATTTTGCACCACAACACCAACCCACAAATGTTACTTGTGCTGCTACTGTCAACAGCAGTGGAGGTCCTTCACAACATCAAAGGCATCCCTTCTTTAGACGTGACCGTTGAAAGGGACACCACAGTTCAGAAACCACTGCATCCGCCAACTCAGCATAAATCCAACACTGTGGTGCATCTTCCTCTTCGAACCCAACGCCTCATGTTACCTTATCAAGGCCACCACTAAATACTCCAACAACCATGGGGCCCAATGAATATTGCCACATGGGGAGACATGTTGATCCTTGCATACCATCTTACAGTCACAAGTACCATAGTGGATCAACTCCTTATAAATTAACCACATCTTATAACTTGCCCCACTATGCCAATTCAAATTAAGTGTGTGAACCCCAATGGGGTAAGTATGACTAGGTCCCAATATTTTCAACATGCAAGGATCCCCACCTTTCATTTTATTAACTCTAGCCATGCTCAACCGTTTAATTATGGGGGGTATCCTCCATTCTAACAACACAAAATTAATAAATGTTTTCTATTTCTTTAATTTTTCAACTTTTTGTTTTCCAGTTTTTCACCTTTTCATTTATTGTTTTATCTTTTTGTCTTTTTATCTTTTTATGAGTAATCTCATCTACGAATAAAACACTCATGTGACTTGTTGGTTGAGGTGCTGTTATGTGCTATCAAGTCTCAAGTGACTAATTATTTGAACAGCGAGCCCATCACATCCACCCAACCATTCTATTAATAAGAGGTTCTACTCTGGGTACGATGATATTCTTAACATCATTAAAACTTAAAGTAATTTTGTGCTCATTAAAAAAAGAGAAGAAGAAAAAGAAAAGATCAAGATCAAAGTGCCACAAAGTAATTCCGAATTAGTCCTCCCTTGAACAAAATGCCAAGTGATCGTACACCTTGTTGTCATGGTGCTCTTATTGTTGTCTATCATTGGGAAAAAACAATGTGATGTCACTGATCAGAGAAATAGACTTGGTCCTGATTTTTTAGCAATAGGTTAATGACACATTAATCATGCCTTACACTAAGAACTCGTTGTGCCCTGAATCAGTTACCTCACATCCCAATCTCTGCAATCCCTTCTTCGATTCATCCCATCTCACTGTTCATGTATTTATGACTCGTGTCTTGTGTAGCATTGAATTCATACCTCATCACGGTGGTATCTACATGTGTGTGTTTGTTGTATCGGTATAGATTACATTTAACCCTTCTAGTGCCTACAAACATTTTAAGGTGTGGTTGCGCAAGGGCATTATAGGTTGGAACCTGCTTTGGGGAGGATCCACTTGTGTGACTTTTGTAAATTTTACTTGTTGCACACCACTACATCATTTTATACCCTCCAAGTACTTCATTGCCAAATCTATTCTTTTCTTTGTCATCATTTTATCAAACGTTCCTCAAAACTAGGTCCAACATTAAACTTTTAGGGCAATTTCCTTGAAAAATTTATAACTCTAAAATCACACTAAGTAAAGAATTCAACATTTATTAAAGGCAATGAGCAAGGTATAAAATTATTGAACTTTTTTCAATAAACCTTACTAGCAATTGATCTTTGTGTGCTTTTAGATGGCCCCTAAAAGAAGACAACAAGGAGGACCTTCTCAAGGTGCAACCAAATGACCTGGGGGAGGCAAAGGCCAAGGACCTCATGCAGAACATGCAGAGCAGAAGGCACAATCATTCAGCATTTATCATGAAACTCCTATTACTGCATAATCTATCCAAGCAAAGGGAGGAGAGGTCAGGGCCCGAGCCTATGAAGAGGAATGATAGCTATATGCGGCATGGCATGTCAAGGCCAATCAAGTGTTCCCGTAGCTACTGTGTTCGTGGGAAGTGTCGACTCCATCAAACATTGGAACATCAGTATGGATCACTCATAATCCACAAATAGAAGAGGAGAAACGTTAGGGGCTTCTTCAATGGTATCAATCTCAGAGCTTGATGCACAGAACAAAGGAATGGTGCCCATGGAGGAGCCACCACTACTGGGAACCCCATGAGTTCCACAAGTTTGTCTTTTGTGTCTATGTCCAAATTTGGTTTAATGCTCCACTGCGGCATGAATAAATTTCTAGTCAGTCAATAATCCCATACCTATCCACTGTGTATTCAATTGAGCTTGTTCCTCACTTTCTTTGACTCAAGGACGAGTTGTTATTCAGTCATGGGGGTATGATGAAGTGCTAAATAGTCGATGCGTTTACTAGGCCGCGTATACAAGGTCCCATATACACGGCCGCGTCAATGTGGCCCCGTCAACGTATCCCTTCATGCATCGACGTGGCCCCATTTACGTAGAGCCTATTTTAGCCTATAAATAAGTGGCCCTCCGCCACACCTAGGTATCTTTTCTAGTAGTTGTAGCGAAGCCCTTGCAGTTTGTTTTCGTAGGAGTTAGACTATTTCCCAAGTGCATGCCCGCAGTGTGATGTGCATGCCCGCAATGTGATGCTTGTAATTGTACAACACCTTTATTCGAGTGTGACGTACTTGGATGCGCACATGACTAGAAATAAAGATTGAGATTACTCCATCATTGTAGCATTCACTTAGTTTTAATTATTTAATTGTTATTGTTATTTATTTTTTTCTTAGTTAATATTTCTTTATCATCATTTACTATTCTTGTTGTTAAATGCATAATGAGTATGACTTAATCACGAGCATATAAGTGTGACCACTTGGTAACCCAGTAGCATACCTAGGATCTATGCTTGGTAATCCCAGTAGTAGTCGTGCACGAGGTCCAAGATGGATACGGATGATTAAGGAATGGATGCTCATCGCACTTAGGCTAGCTTAGACTTCATTCCCTATTAATTATTAGTTTAATCAAGATTATTTTCCATTGTCTCCATGAGTAGCACTAGTTTAGGATCACATCATACGCCTCACTCTGGACTAAACCATACGTGACAAAGCAAATACTAGTCCAGGTGGGAAGACAGTGAACTGTGATCAACATGTAACTATCTAGATACCACAACTAGCCTGTCCACGGAGTTCGATTGGATTGTGTGTGAACGCTCGTATTCATATGGTTGAGTGTAGGGGTACCTCGCCACTTATCACCATGTTTTTGGGATTATTTGGTTGTTGGATATTGGAGCTAGCATCGAGTTTGTGTGGTTGGTTGGAGATGAGCCCCCTAAAGATGATTTTGATGTTTAACCCTCATTGTAGAGTGCACTAATGTGGCTTTTGCTGCAAGATGCATCTTGTACAAGATGGTGATTCCATGGCTCATTGGTTCTTTTGTTTTGGTTTGTGCCCCCATAATGTTGAAGATGATGTCCTAGGTGACGCTTCACGTTCCAATTGAGACTAATAATAAATCCATGTGCATGGTAATTTGATATTTGATTTTCATACATGTTGGTTTGGCTTTTAGCAAGGACATGTGACAACATAATACACATGACACTAAGTGTAGTGTGTGCTAGCCTCACTTATGATGGTGATTGGAGTGGGAAAATCTTGGTTTTAGCATTTTATGATGGATGGATGTTGTGGCTGTGCATTTATATGTTTGTTTGGATGCTTTGGTGGTTCACTTGTATGTTTGTTAAGCTAATATGTTTTGTCGGTCAGCCATGGCCCTTCTAATCCCTATGAGATCTTCCCATTCAATAATTGGAGATGTTACCAAGATTTCTCACTCAGTTTTGTACTGATAACCTATTTTATTTTAAGTTTGATCAGTTTGGAAAGGGGATGGAGCTTTTGGAGGATTTATTATGATGACATGCAGATGATATTATATCTTAGTTTAGATCATTGGATATTATGTGTTGGTGTTTTTAGCATTGCATTAGACATTAATTCTCTTTTCTGTTTATGGATTTATAGATCATGTATGGAATAGACTTGTGATGTTATATCATTCATACATATATGAGATTCCAATTTGCAATTTTTGTTATTCTATTTCTTTTCTAGCATTTTCATATTTATATGATTCTATATTTATGCATTTCTTTCTTTAGCTATTAGTTTTCTATTTTGTTCTTTTTGGGGTCATGGCTTCATGCTAGGTTCCTTTGTTCCTTTCATTATGTAGTGCATTTGTTCATATCTCTGCCATGACTACTTGTTTCATTAGGGGTTCTAACTAATGTAATGCTCTCCAACTTAAGGCAATGCTCTCCAACTTAAGGCATGGGAAGAAGGGTGTTATAGTTTTACAGCAAGCTACTAACTTGATGTTAACCCTCCTGCTTCTATATGTAGGCTTGGGACCAACATTGGCAAAGTTTTTGAATATACATTATTTCTAAATTTTTATAACTACTTTAGAAAGTTATAATTTAAATCACATCATGCACAATAGGAAATCACTATATTTCAGTTTGGTTTGCAATTATAAATTTAGCTTGTATTTAAGGAATTAGTCTGAATTTTAAAAAAATTCTCTAGATTATATATTTTATTTAAAATATATATTTATAATTCTTTCATTATATAAATTTTATTTTCAACTTGCAACCTTCTAACTAGATAGTTAACCTCATTTTGTTGGGATAAGGGTTAGATGATGATGAACCTCCTAACTACACTATTATTTTTTTTAACGTTTCCATTGTAGTTGGGTTACCCATTTTTTGTTTTTGGTAACTATGCTTAAATGCATATTTGATTCTAGCCTAAACCATGTGTGTAATAACTAGGGTCCACGAGTTATCCTTCATCACTCACATAAGAAACTTGATTCAAGCGTAGAACTATGTGTGCAAAAACCAAAGTATATGTATGAACCATAGTTAAATTGTATATTTTATTAATTTTTTTACTTAAATACATATTGGAATTAGCCTAGACCATGTGTGCAAAAACCGCGGTCCACAAATCCCCAAAACTTAATATTATAGGTCCAATTCCTGCAAGCGAGCGAGTGGCTTTTCCAGATGGTAGCGAGACTGTGATAGCTCACATCTTAAATGCACTCAAGTTATCCCAAAAACCGTGACTGAGCTGCCATTGCTGTTCGGGTTGTTTCCGAGGTTCCCGTTTTTCGTGACTGTGCTGCTGTTTCAGGTGGTCATCCAGAACGAGAGGGATTGCGCGATCCGCATAGCAGTGAAGGCTTTTGAAAAATGCCGGGCATTTCAGAGGTGCTGGCGCTTCCCGCGCCCACCGGGAGCCCAACCACGACTCCGCAACAGCAGCAGCAAAGCGCCGACAACTCTGAAAATCAAAACCCTAACCAGAACCAGAACCAGAACCAGAGCGAGAACCAGCAGAACCAGCAGTCTGTAGCAACGCACACACGAACAATCGGAATCATCCATCCTCCGCCGGACATCCGCAGCATCGTCGACAAAACCGCGCAGTTTGTTGCTCGCAACGGCCCCGAATTCGAGAAGCGAATTCTCGCCAACGAGAAGAACAACGTCAAATTCAACTTCCTGCACGCCACCGACCCCTACCACGCCTATTACCAGCACAGGGTTTCAGAATGGAAAGCACAGTTGCAGCACGCCCCTTCCTCCGACAAACAGACTGCTGCCTCCTCTGCGGATTCAGCCGCAGCCGATGACTCTGGAAGAAGTAATCAGGCGAAGCAAAGCTCTCAACCTGGAGGACGAAGAAGATGTTGCCGCGGATCCTGCAAGGGAAGTGGAAATGGAAATGGAGATGGACGAGGAAGAAGTTTCTCTGGTCGAAGAAAGCCTGAAAGCTGCCCCGGATGAGGCTGAGGAGCCGCCGTTGAGGATCGTGAAGAACTGGAAGCGGCCGGAGGAGCGTCTGCCCGCAGAACGCGACCCGACGAAATTCGTGGTGTCGCCGATCACGGGAGAGCTGATTCCGATCAACGAAATGGCGGAGCACATGCGCATTTCGTTGATCGATCCCAAGTACAAGGAACAGAAGGAGCGCATGATGGCCAAGCTCAGGGAAACGACTCTGGCGCCGGACGACGAAATTTCGCGCAACATTGTAGGGCTGGCCCGGACCAGGCCTGATATCTTCGGAACGACGGAGGAAGAAGTCTCCAACGCGGTGAAGGCGGAGATAGAGAAGAAGAAGGAGGAGCCGAAGCAAGTTATCTGGGACGGTCACAGCGGCAGCATTGGCCGAACGGCGAACCAGGCCATGTCTCATATCGTTGAGGAAGAACAGGCAGCGTTAGATGCAGGGAACAACGATGGGAGCAGAACTTTGCCTGGTCCGGCAGCGCTGCCTCCGCTGAGACCAAGTGCTCCTGCAATTAGGCCTTTGCCTCCTCCGCCGCCTGGATTAGCTCTGAACATTCCGCGGCCGCCTCCTTCAATGCAGTATTCGACAAATGCTGCTGCTGGATCTGCTGCTCCTATGATTTCTGCTTCTGCTGTGAGACCGTCTGCGATTATTCCGCCTCCTCCTTCGATCAGGCCGATGCCTCCTCCTCCGCAGATTCTGAGCAGACCGCCACCGCCGGCCCCGCCGGGGTCTATGATTGGAGCGCCTGGTGCGCAGTTTACGCCGTTGGGGCCTCCGCCTCCTCGGCCGTTTGGTCCGCCACCGCCGGCTGTTGCTCCTGCTCCTCCTCCATCCATGGCGATGATGCCTCCGCCTCCTCCTCCTCCGCCTCCGCCTCCGCCTCAGGGAATTATGCCCCCGCCTCCGCCTCCTGAGGAAGCTCCCCCTCCGCTGCCGGAAGAACCAGAGCCCAAGAGGCCTAAGATCGATGACTTCCAGCTTATTCCCGAGGATCAGTTTCTGGCTCAGCACCCGGTACTGTGTTCGTTTACCTCTGTTTTGGTTTTCTTGAGATTTCTGGCCGTGCTTTAGTTTGTTTTTGGTTAATTCAGATGATTAGTCTGTTTGTAGCTTGGTTTCAATGGTGTTTTCATTTGGAACTCTACTTAAAACTTGGATTTGTTTCCTTTGTTGCATTTTTGAACTTTGTTTTTTACTAATATAAGATAGCAGACGCCCTAGTTACAATTGCAATTTTCTCAAATCAAAACGATTGGTTTGTTATTATTTCAGTTTATTGAAATAGCATTTTTTTCGTTTTGTTGAATTTCAAGTTGAACATTTTGTGAATCAAGATTTGCACTATCTGTTTCTGAATGTTTTTAGTTTCTTGAAGTTTTCTTGAACTGCGATTGTTATTTTTGTTTGCTGGGTTCTGTTCGGATATCTATCTCTCTTCCTAATCACGAAGAAGGGCATCTCAATGGACAGACTCTGGAAATTACAATTCAGTCTCTTTCCGAAACTATATTGAATGCCAAAGAGAAAATTGCAGGGGAGCTTGCCCTTCCAGCAAATAAGCAGAAGCCTATTGGTAGGGCAGGGTTTCTCAAGGCCAATCTTTCTCTTGCATATTACAATGTTGGTCCTGGAGAAACTTTGACGTTGGCGCTTAGAGAACGCGGAGGCAGAAAAAGATAAAATCTGTTTTTCAGGTCTGGGAATTGGAGTCATATTAGTTTATTTGCTTTGCTTGATGCCTGCTGCAATATTGCTTTGCTTGATGCCTGCTGCAATATTGCTTTGCTTGATGCCTGCTGCAATATTGGAGTCAGATTTATCTTCTGCCTTGATTCAAATGTAGAGGATTCTAATGTCTTCAACTCTTATTTTGTTTTGGTTGTCTTCTTGTGTTCTTCATATGATCCTAATTTTGAGTATTGTTTCAATACAACAATGTGCTGTGTTTGTGTTCTACTACACACCTGTATATCCAAGGGCTGGAATGCCATTTCTGGACAACCTGCTAGGAGGAGTCCAGGGAACACTTGTGGCATAAAATTTTGTCCATAAATTTCAGTTAACATTTTTCTACACATTCAGAAAATTTTGCTTATTTACCCTACACTTCTCCAGGTCTGTGTGTCTACTGTGTATATCTTCCCTATATTCCTGAACACTTTTGTAATGTCATCTTTCGTGTGGGGTTTCTGAAACTGTATATTGTCAACTTCAGGGTAAGTATGCTTCCATGTTTGATAACATTTTCTTTGTGCTTACAAAGGTAATTGATATCTCTTTACCCGTCATATTTACACATACATATGCATTGATTTCATTAATTTGCCACGTAGAATTTTACTTCCTTTAACTTAAACCACCATTCTTTTGATCATTCCAGCAACTCTTTCTGTGCTTCTCTGTATTGTTTGTTAATATCCTTATATTTCTGTACAACATGTTGGAATTGATCTTGTAACGTGTAGGATGCTACTATTAAGTAACGAGCCTTTTGAACAAACTACGTCATTGATAGTTCTCTATATTTTTTTAATCATATTTATCCATATTTGATTTTGCAATTTAAGATGAGATATTAATAGTATCTAGTTTCCACGTTGGCTCTTCCGTATTTGACACATCTTTATCATCATATGATATGTATTTTGTATATTCATATAACAACTGCTATACAGGTAACTGTGAGTCGTGGTTTCGTGTCAGACTTTGTGTTGACAGACTCAGAACCTCACAGGTGATCTCATTATTTGTGTTCGTCGTCATTCCCCATATTATGGAAAGAAGCTAAATATATTGTCTTACGTATCTACATATAATATTACTGTATACAACGGTACAATAAATGTTTCCATTGAAGATGCATCTGCTAAGCAAACTTGGATGTCTTTACAATCCCTTCAATTGAAGATCACTTGTTTAGAATCTTATACCCTTAATTTTTGCCTTGAATGATATCCTTCTAAGTTGATGTTTCTGTAATCTCTTCTACTGAAGATTTCATTATTGTTGATTTTTACAGGTGGTTTCGTTCTCAAATATTCTAAACGGTTTCCAACAAAATCCTTAGTATTTTTTTTACTTCATACTTTGGTAACTATTATTTTCTCAATCTTCAATTTCTGCACATCAGACATTCTTATGTAAATCTATTATGATATTAACAAGTAAAAAGAGATTATATTAATAACATTTTTGGAGGATTGGATGTACTACATCATCTGAAACATCTGTTGGAAAAATGAAGACAAATACATTAATTGTTGTATTTCCTTTTATGTTGCATTTGATGTGGGGATGTGTTGTATCCCACATGTATTAGGATTGGGGTTTGGTCCTCATGTTTCTTCATAAATAGAAGGCTTGGGGTAGCCTTTAGGGTGCTTTGAAGTGAAAGCATTGTATCAAGGTTATCTTGGAGACGTGAGATTTGTTGAAATAACAGATGGTGTTTGGAAAAGTTACAAGGACGACTTGTGTCCTGAAGATTTGAGAAGAATAAAAGACAGATAAGCATTGTTGTGGAAGTAGGGTAAAAAGGGCCCGAACCACATAACTCTTTGTGTTCTTGTGCTATTTTTACTGTTTTCATTCTGCTTTAATTTTGTTATCACAACAAATGTTTGCTAGAGTTTAGAACGTTTTGAGAGTGGTTTATAGAGTTTCTTGATCTGCTGCAGCGCAATATTTTGCCTCTAATGATTTATTCAGATCTGTAGGGTTCTAATAATTTCTCTAAAGCATTTGTAGTGTGTTTTCAGATATAATTGTTTTCAGATCTCATTATAACAACATCTACATATAATGGGTTTATGCAGTCATCGGTATAAACAATTGAGGCTGTTCAGTAAATTGATTATGTTTCTTTGTTATGACAAAAACATAATTAACAAACATTAACACTAAGTATTCATACACAACTATTATTCATTAATATAAGTCTTCCTGCATAAAATATTAGTTAACTCTTGTACTTTCCTTCTTATAAAAATTTTCAGTCAATATTAAAATGTATTGTTTTATTTTAGCAATCCTATGGACAAAGTCTTAAAACCATAAAAAGATAGAGAGGATGCGTAATAACAAAAGAACAGAAGCATTGACTATTTGCTTGTGACATTCACTTTAAGATACCAATTCATCCTTTCCAGTTTATTTACATACACTATTTTGCTATAGATCTATTTGTAGGATAACTCATTTATTAGGGGATACTTCGCTGTTTGACTTGAAATTTCATTCTAATAAATGTTGATATATCTGGGATACTTTAATCATGCATGCAGTGGCCCCAGCTGAAAAGTATGCAAATACTACGGGCCTTGATCTTCTTTCAATCTCCTGCATAAGAGCTTAAAAAATCAAATCCTCAGAAAGAGTTGATATTACTGTCTTCCTACCAGAAATAAGTTTAACAAAATCTTACCTTTGAAAGCTTGTTAAGTACAACTGATGCCAGACCTAATGCTATTCTAGGGAAAAACCTGTTATGAAGCCTGCCAATGACAATTGATGCCAAACTCGATGCTATCCAAGCACATAAATGTATGTAAAGTATATGTTTTTAATTGCAAACATGATCCAACCATTGCACATCAAACACGGAGAGAATGCAAATATCATTACTTTTGGGCATGTACAGCCCCAATTGTCATATTGATGTTTTTGAAGAAAATCTTAAGATCTTTTAAATTAATGTATAATCTCCCAGGCCTACAACTAACCAACGTCACTACACTCCGCAAGGTACCTGTGCATCAAAACACTAGGTGTAACATGTGTAACAGCACAGTTGTAGCTCAAACCTGCAACTTAATGATTTGCAAACCAACAAAGTTGAGCTACTGCCTCTTCAGCATTATAAGGATTTGCCATTCACAGGTTGATCCCAAGGATCTATCATACTAACATGTTAAAGAACTTCTGTTTCGGTTCATATTTGGGCATCCTGCACCTTGCTGATCCACAGAGCACGTACTGATGAACTATGTAAATTTGGGTATTATTATGATAGGCTTCATCACTTTAATTTTGAACTACTAAAAAGATTATATATTTATGATCTGTGCATCAAGGATAAATATTTTGTTGATTATCAATGAAATATATCTTACGCTATTTCATCGATAGTTCACATGGCAGTGTTGCTTGTCAGCACAACTGGAATCAGACCTGTAACTTATGACATGCAAATCTCGTCTTAACCAGTGAACTATAGCTCACCAATTATAAATATCTTTTGTTACTATAAAGATTTTACAACGTTGTTAAATTTAAATATATAAGAACTTTGATAATTACACTTAATGTCATGTTGATGGTTTCTAAATACGCCTTGAAAGTTTATCCAACTACATAATTAGGGTCTATGGTAGATAGCTCATCTAGTTCTTTAAAAAAAAAATCCTGTTTTTGACAATTTCTGTTCTGGTAATTAAAACAAGTACCTTGGTTTCTTGAAATGGACTTTAATTAGATGACAGGTGACCTATAAATGGAATGGCTTAATATGTTGCTTCTTTGAACAGCTTGTTTCTGTTGTTAAAAGTTTTTGTTATTGCATTAGAAATATGATGGTTCCTTGCTGAAAGAAGCATCCATAAAAGGGAAAATCATTTACTATCCGCCATTATAATTTCTTTTTTTCCTTTCTTTCTTTGAGTTGTGACTTCAAGTTTCAGACCTTGACAATATGATTTCTTCTTCAATTGATTCATATTTGTTTAATAGGATTTTATATATCTACTTACTACATACAACTAATACTTCTAGAAAAATAAAGGACATTGTTGGTCATAACGAAAGGTTCATATTTTTATATTATTTTAAATGCATTCTAATGGAACTGAAACTGGAGCTGTAATTATTGTGCCGTGACAAAGATCCAAGAGATCTAGTTGGCATAACAATTATACAGATTTTCTCCCTTGCTTTCAAAAATAGCATATTACCTTTAGTAGAATTTAAACACAACTTCTTGTGATAATACTAACCATTCCAATTTCAATGTCCGTTTTTCAAGACACATGTCTTTTTAACAAACAGAATCTTCCTACCTACTGAAATTATTTGAGCTATTGAGTTATCCCATTTTTAGTTGCGGAATTCTAAGCAGGTTTTTTTCTTTTTTGTTTTGTTTTTATCTATCCTTATTTTCAAGTTGGGAGCTTATTTATTGATCGTACTAGCATACTCATCTCTTGTCTTTGCAGCTTTGGTTGCCTCGCCGCATTGCCTTAGCACACTGAAAAGGGATGAAAGTCCCAGAAAACATTTTGTGTAGAGTAATGCGATGAGCCCTTCTATTTTCAGTTTTTCAGTTTAGTTTCCAGTTTTCAGATTTTTCCTTTGTTGCATTACTGTCTCTTTGTCAAGCTGCACGAGATCATCACAAAAATTTTAAGCCCTAAAAATTTCTCTCTACCTCGTTGCCTTGAAAAGGTTGAACTCTACATGCTAGCCACCAGCTACTGCTTTTGGATTCTAACCAATTTCATTTTCTTGTTTTTGGTTAGAAATTTCTTTTGTAGGTTCATTACGGTTGATTCGCATTGTTGGACTTCGCAGACCATGACATAAGGCTTTGGAAACGGCTTGGCTTGCGTGGATCTTTCTGGTTGTGGTTGTGGTTTCACCATTATCACTTCTTTTGTAGCTCTTTTTCAGCGTCGTTGCAGCTCTTTTTGGTTTTCAGCACAACTGTCGCTGTCGTCGTCACTGTTGCTGCTAATGGTCTCTGTTCTTTTTTTTGCTACTGCCAACGGTCACTTGCGATCCAGTCACTGTATAGTGGTCGGATCCCTCATGTCCATTGAACAAACATGAGGGCATTCCTAAACCCTATACTCCTTTGGCTCTATCAAAAGATCCAACTCTTTTGATTGATAGCTTTTGAAAAATTGTTTGTTTCAAATTCCATTACCGCCTCCCATCCACATTCAGCCAACATGAGTAGAGCCGTTTTATTTTTTAATTTTGTTTTTATCTATCTCTATTTTCAAGTTGAGAGCTTATTTATTGATTATACTGGCATGCTTATCTCTTGCCTTTGCAGCTTCGATTGCCTGGCCGCATTGCCTTAGCACACTGAAGAGGGTGAAAGTCCTCGAAAACATTTTGTGTAGAGTAATGCAATGAGCCCTTCTGTTTTCAGTTTTTCAGTTCCAGTTTTTAGTTTTCAAATTTCTTCTTTGCTGCATTACCGTCCCTTTGCCAAGCTGCACGAGATCATCACAAAATTTTAGGGTGTACTTCATTCTTAGGGTAGAAATTCCAATATGAGTTTGGTTGATTAACTATACTGCCAAAGAACATGGTCCTTTTGGAAACTTTGTCCATGGTGTAGTTCAACCCTTGTGTATATGACTTTTTAATTATAATCTAAATGACATCATAACAAGTCTCTTGGGTGACCAAGAGTTCTCAAGTAGAGAGGAGCACACTTCACCTTGTTGCTTACAGGATAGTCATGAATCATCACACTTGAGAGGTGGGGTCTGTGAGAGGGAAAATGGATATTTCCCAAGGTCACCTAATGATTGTGGCTAACCACTCTTCAACTTCATATGTCCTACATTCACATGACCATGATGATAACATGATAGGTGATGAGAACGGTTACTCTAGTAGTTACTCTAATTATTAGAGTGGTTACTTTAGTGGCTACTCTAGCAGTTATTCTAATTATTAGAGTGGTTACTTTAGCGGTTTCTTTAGTAGTTATTCTAATTATTAGAGCGGTTACTCTAATTATTAGAGTAGTTGCTCCCAAGCCTATAAATACAATGCCTAGGCGCACAATTGGGGAAAAGTCTTTTAGGAGTCAAGTAGCGAAACTCTTGTAGTTTGTTTGAAGGTTAGAGTATTTTCCAAGTGCCCGTAGTAAGAGGTCTAAGTGTGGACGGATCTTTATTTAAGCATTGTGTATCTGAGCACACCTTGTGTATGGCAATAAAGATGAGCTCTTTGATTCATCCTTGTAGCATTTGAGATTTGTTTTCTTACGCCTTTATTTTATTTTATTTTCTTATGCATTTATTTTATTTTATGCACTTTACATTTATGTTGTTAGCATAGTAATTCATTTTGATCAATTAAGCAAATCGTTAGATTACACAAGCATGACCACTTCGAGCATGCATGTAACGCTTGGTAACCCAGTAACGATTAGCATTTGGTAATTCTAGCAATGTTGGATTGGTTCAAGATATGTACGGCAAGTGGGAACGGATGCTGGTGTTAGGATTAGTTAAAACTTAGTTAATGAGTAGTTAAGTTAAATTAGTCACTTAGTTACCTATCTCCTTCCATACTAGCGTAGGGCATAAAAACATAAAAGCTATAAAATCATATGCCTCAAGCTTACTTAATCATATAATCGTGACATATAGGTAAGCTTGGGAAGACAACGATCAATCAACCCGTCCTTGTTCCACAGGGGCGCATAAGCACTTAGTCCTTGGAATTCGATCGGATTGTGCGTGAAACACTCGTATTCGTATGGTTGAGCGTAGGGGTACCTTGCCACTCATCATTGGTGCCGTTGCCGGGGACTTAGTTGTTTGTGTGCTAATTAGAACTTAGAAAATCATTCACATCGTTGGAACGAACCCTTAGGGTTGGTTTAGAAAATAATAAACAAGAATACATTACACACTGAACAGACAAGTATGTTTCCTTCGTACGAAAGCACCTCACCGCCTAGGTTTGAAATAGGAAACAATTGGTGGCGTAATACACATGATGTGATCCGCTAGTCCCTTGACAAGTTCAAGTGGTATATATTCATCCCAATGAGTATATACCAGACTTCACCTTTATCCTCCATCAAGACGAACAACTGCATTGGCGAGACTTAGAAGGTAACATAGTGTTACCTTCCGATTGTTCAGTCTTGAGCATGCTTCTTCATGCTCTCACATGAACTGATATGCCGCACTTACACACAGAATATGTTGTGCAAGACCATGACTTAAGAGAATACCATCCCATAGAGGCACAACGTCAAACACTTGCAACAGGAGAGACATCATAAGTTTTTGAAGGGTAAGTGGTCCTAGGATGTCCCACATGTCTTAAGCGAAATTGAGGATGGTGAACCTACCTCAGGTAGTTGCCCACATAACGATGTTCCTTCCCTTGACTTTGGCCAAGGGGTTGTGTATTAGAACCTTCATTCCACTATTCATAACCCAGGTTTTGATACCCACAGGCATAAAGGATCTGAAAAAGGAACACGAACTCATGATAAAGGTGGACATTCTAATCGCAATCACGATCGGGGCTGAGAACACAAAAGAGAAGGTAGCAGACACCGTCATGATGATGGTTCCCCTTCTTCTTCACCTTTATCATCTCCTTCATCCTCTCCTTCAGTATCTAGATGTAGTCATAAAGGAAAGGACCATGGGGATGAAGGTAGGCAAAGTGGAAGTCATAGGCAAAACAGCTAGGAAAGGGGATGAGGGCACTCTAGAGAGTCACGACATAGAAGAAGGGAGAGTAGGGAACAACATAGGCATCATAGATTCCATGGATGAGACGATCACGATGAATCCCTACTTGCTACTTGAAGTATGTTGGACATAACTGAGGCTGTTAGAATTCCAACAAATCATTAGAAAGATAGTAGGATCAAGAGATTAGATATGAACAACGTCCCACGATTTGAAGGGGGATACAAAGCTAATCCTTAGAATCATTTACAAGCATTCCATGATACATGTGCCTTACAAAACATAGAGAACGAATGGCAAAAACTTAAATTGTTTCCATGGACATTTGTTAAAGAAGTGAAAAGCTAGTACCGGTCTTTAGAACTAGAATCCATTCATAGGTGGAGTACTATGTTAGAAGTATTTAATGACAAGTACTAAACGTAATCCCTAGTGTCTAACTTGTGAAAGAAAATCGAAGGTTGGAAACAAGGAGGAAATGAACCCTTGGATGCTACCATGGGCTGATACTATGCACTGTTACATCGTTGTCCTAGCCATGATTATTCGCAAAGGGATCAACTGTGCCCTCTCGTGGATGGGCTTAGGCATGAAACGAGAAGAACCCTTGGGACTTATGCCCAAGGGAGACTATTTGAGCTTAGGTCCCATCAAATTCAAAGACTATTGGAGCAAGTTGCTAAGGAAGAAGGTGAGCTACGGAAGAGAGAAAGTGTGGAAGAGTATAACCGAGATCCTTCCGTCCAAAAGAGGGGAGTAAGATTTTGTGAGGATGACGAAGAGTCACCACTCGAAGAGATGGTGAATAGGAAAACTTTGCCTATCCAAAAGATGACATCAGAAGTTTTGGTAAAGGTAGATCAAATGTGGGATTCTCTAGGTAGTACATTTCAAACTATTCTTAAAATAGTAGAGGAGTCTAGAGAGCAAGGTAGTGAGAAAAGAAAACAGAAAGAGGTTTAACATGCATGTAGCAAGGGTAAGGGCAAAGTTGCCATCCTTAAAGAGGTTG
This sequence comes from Gnetum montanum, assembly GCA_015680685.1. Classification (NCBI taxonomy): domain Eukaryota; kingdom Viridiplantae; phylum Streptophyta; class Gnetopsida; order Gnetales; family Gnetaceae; genus Gnetum; species Gnetum montanum. The sequence goes on from MNCI01015421.1 coordinate 25,348, forward strand.
TGGATTCGGAAACAGACAATGATAGTGGATGTGAGATATGTCAATATGATCATCCTAAGGGATGTTGCCCTGTAATTTCACATCTGCAGAAGTCTAGGGTGTATGTAGTCAACTCATGATTAAACAAAAGGCAAACACCCCAAAGGTTATCTTACCCTCAAGGTAACCCAAGGCAGTTCCACCAACCCTTAACATATTATCTTAGTGGAACTCCACCATAACCAATTGAGCAATATCAACAGTGGTAGCACCCACAATCATTGAGAATGCCACCACCAAGGCAACATTATCCTTACTGGCAACCTGTCCCATATGGATATTACGTGCAACAACCAATCTTCCTAGGTGACTCTACTAGTCATGTCACTCCTAAACCTCACTACCAAGCTCATGAGTATTATGGAACTCCCTCTTCTAGGGGCAATATTCCGCAAGAATATCATCCTTCTCATCCGGTTGCATCTCTTCCACCAATAGCTCCACTACCACCTACTCCCGCAATGCAAGGTGAAATCCATACCCAACTGCAGCAACGTAATGCCACAAGGGCTGTTAACTCTCAACCTATTGTTGGTTCCAACAACCACATGAAGAAAAGACCTTTCTTTAGAACCAATAGACCAACTAAGCCCTTGCAATCACAAGCGGTTGATTCCTTAGACGCCTCAATATCAATCAAAACTTCGGGGCCCCCTTCAACCCAATCACCGCACTCAATGCATACAGTCATGCTAACACATGCCGTCACCGATTGGATCAAAGCTGGCCACCTTCCCAGGAAATTCTCTAATCCTAGGAGTCCTCTAATATAGTTACAAATCATTGGAAATGCACTGTGCAAGGCTCTTTTGGATTCAAGTTCCGATGTCAACTTGATTTCTCAAGAAATGTACAAGGCCTGGAACCTACCTCCATTGAAAAAGAACAACATCCATCTAGAGTTGGTCGACCAGTCCATCACTGTCCCATTAGGACTGGTGGAAGACATTGTTACCATTATTTGTGGGTTATCGTACTTAGCTGATTTCCTAGTGATTCAAGTAAATAATAGGAAGGGAGACTTCTCAATCATAATGGGAAGAGCATGGTTAAGCACCATAGACGCACACCTAGGAATCCCTGATCTTTCTATAGAAATATTAAAGGAAAATACATTTGGAAAGATCAAGAAGAAGAAAGTTCCATGCATTACATACAGTGACACAGGGTGTAATTGCATGCAGAGGTCATGGTTTGTGCAAAGTTTAACATTGCCTGCATGCAATTAGTGTGCACAAGTGATCAACAAACAAAGATACCTATATACAGTAGCCACAAGATAAGAAGGTACCTAGTGGTTGATGGTTGATCAAGAGAATAGTTTAACTATATGCATGGAACCAATTGAGGGATTGACTTGCGCTTACATCGATGACATAGACACATTAGAGCAAGTCCATCACCAACTTCCAAGTCTTGACCTTGAAAATATCAATTGGGGGAAGTTGGAAATCCCTAAGAAATTTAAGCAGGAGCCCCTCGAGCTAAAACCATTGCCCACCGGTATAGAATACACGTTCCTTAAAAATGAAGAACTGGTAATTATCAACGCTAAGATTGGTCCTCAATAGAAAGAAGAGACTACTAAAAGTGATAAATAGATAGTCAAAAGCCTTCACTTGGCCATATCCCAAATTAACTGGAATAGATCCTAGGATATGCCAACATAGGATTTACACTGACCCCTCCATGAAGCCTCGAAGCCAACCGCAGAGGCTTTTGAACCCAGCTGAAGCAAGTAGTCAAGGAAGAAATCGAATAGCTTCTCAAGGCTAGGTTCATATACTCCATTGTTGATAGCGAATGGGTTAGCCCCTTAGTTATTGTGCCTAAAAAGGGAGGCAAATGGAGGGTGTGCATAGATTTCAGGCTACTAAATATGGCAACATTCAAAGATCACTTTCCATTGCCATTTGTCGACCAAGTCTTAGACACCATCGCAGAGCATTGCTATTACAGTTTTCTGGATGGATATAGTGGATATAACCAAATACAAATAGCCCTAGAAGACTAAGCCAATACTACGTTCACCAGTCCTTGGGGAACATTTGCATACAAACAGATGTCATTTGGCTTGTGCAGTGCCCCTACAACATTTCAATGACTAGTTCTAAGCATATTCCAACAGCAGATAGGGAATGGCGTGGAGGTCTTTATGGATGAAGTCTCCACTTATGGAGCAAACTTTGACCGGTTGGAGCAAGTGTTAAAAAGATGTGTAAAAACCAATTTGAGGCTCAACTAGCAGAAAAGCCATTTGATGGTCCAAGAAGGCGTAGTACTAGGGCACAAAATCTCACACACAGGGATAGAGGTAGACCCTGAGAAAATCAAAATTATCCAAGGAATTACCCTTCAATCGAAAATTGTCAAAGATATTCGGTCATTCCTTGGACATACTGGCTACTATAGAAGATTTATTGAGAACTTTTCAAAGGTTGCCAAACCATTGGTGGAATTAACGAAAAAGGACATACCTTTCGAGTGGACCAGGGAATGCGAATTAGCTTTCCAAACTTGTACAGTCCCCATTTTCTAAGTAAACTTGTTAATGAATTGGTGGCTGGGTATTTTTCAAACCAAGGAAAGACTCAAAGGATGAAAAGGATGTGACTTCAAGGGGATTCGATGTATTGGTGTTGGCCATTCTCTTAGGTGCTTTTTCTTGGGTTTTCCGCCATTCTGACATTGTTCAAATATCAGGAAGTTGAGTGAATAAAAATAAGTCTTTGCATGGTTAAGATAATTGAGTAGAACTCATCCCAAAATCCCATACCTTTCCAATATTTTGTAAGGAACTCGAGGATGAGTTTTCATTCAGTCGTGGGGGTATGATGAGAATGGTTACTCTAGTAGTTACTCTAATTATTAGAGTGGTTACTTTAGCGGTTACTCTAGTAGTTATTCTAATTATTAGAGTGGTTACTCTAGCAATTTCTTTAGGAGTTATTCTAATTATTAGAGTGGTTACTCTAATTATTAGAGTAGTTGCTCCCAAGCCTATAAATACAATGCCTACGTGCATAATTGAGAAGAAGTCTTTTAGGAGTCAAGTAGTGAAACTCTTGTAGTCTGTTTGAAAGTTAGAGTATTTTCCAAGTGCCCGTAGTAGGAGGTCTAAGTGTGGTATTTTCCAAGTGCTCGTAGTAGGAGGTCTAAGTGTGGACGGATCTTTATTCGAGCATTGTGTACCTGAGCACACCTTGTGTACAGCAATAAAGATGAGCTCTTTGATTCATCTTTGCAGAAATTGAGATTTCTTTTCTTATGCCTTTATTATTTTATTTTATTTTCTTATGCATTTATTTTATTTTATGCACTTTACATTTATGTTAGTAGCACAGTAATTCATTTTGATCAATTAAGCAAATCGTTAGATTACACAAGCACGACCACTTTGAGCATGCGTGTAACGCTTGATAACCCAGTAATGATTAGCGTTTGGTAATCCCAGCAATGTTGCACTGGTTCAGGATGTGTATGGCAACTGTGAACATATGCTGGTGTTAGGATTAGTTAGAACTTAGTTAATGAGTAGTTAAGTTAAATTAGTCACTTAGTTACCTATCTCCTTCCCTATTAGTGTAGGACATAAAAACATAAAAGCTATAAAAATCATATGCCTTAAGCTTACTTAACCATACAATCATGACATATAGGTAAGCTTGGGAAGAAAATAATCAACCACCCCATCCTTGTTCCACAGGGGCGCATAAGCACTTAGTCCTTGGAATTCGACTGGATCATGCATGAAATGCTCGTATTTGTATGGTTGAGCATAGGGGTACCTCACCACTCATTAATAGGTTAGCATAAATTCAATTCTCCATAATCCAACATAATAAATAAAATATTTACCTTGAAAATGATTAGGAAAAATCAATTAAAGCATATCATATAAGGAGATTTTATATAATAGCAATATGATATAACATATAAAACATTATACTTGCATCATTTTGAAATGGTGTTATGATGACCCAATGCTTAGTAATTTAAAATGATCATAATGATTACTAAAATCATATGAAAAGAACAAAT
>MNCI01015422.1:0-33499 GCA_015680685.1 Gnetum montanum
GCTTGATTAACTCTTTTATTTGATGGGTTCATAGCTCGTATAATTGACTTGGAGCATACATTCCAAGGGCCTTCCTTATTTCATTATGAATCCCATCTATGATGTGGAAAAGTTGCCTTTCCTCAAAGAAACCATGACCTGGGCATTTATGTAGTAGTGAATAGTATCTATCCAAGGTCACATCCAAGGGTTCATGATTTTCTTGTTTCCACTCTTGGATTTGTCTCCTTATGTTGGACACTCTCTCATAGGTTTGGTATTTTTCATTGAAAAGTTCTAGCATTGTGGACCACTGGTGAATGGAACTTGGTTCCAATGATCTATACCAACTTTTAGCTTCATCAATTAGTATCCTAGGAAAGAGCTTAAGCTATTGTCATCCATTTTCAATATTGTAAAAGGCACAAACATCATGGAAGGCTTGTATATGTTGTTGTGGATTCGAGTAGTAGCCTATCACAAATTTAGGAATATTGTTCATATCAAACCTAGGTAGGCACCTCTCCCTATGATGCCTATGGGGTATCTTAACTACCTCTGTGATATCCATCAGGCTCTTAGTGGCTAACAAGGGTTCATTGTCATTAGACATGTTGTGATAAAAATTTTTATTTCTATTTGTTTGATTGTGATGATCTTGTCTATGCTGATTATGATGTCTTGGATTTTGCCTTCGAGTTTGATTCCTATCTTTATCTTGACCCTATAGTGGAGCTCTATCTCTATACCTATTTTCATCTTCATTAGAACTAGATGTTGAAGAGGAAGAGGAATATGAGGAACTGGGAGAATCACCATGGCTCCTATAGTTCTCCCTTTGGTCCTTTGATTTATCTTGTCTAGGTTTAGAAGAGGTCCTAAGCCTTGAGGCCCTCCTTGATCTAGGACTTATTCCATCTCCTCTAGTATTTTTTACACAAGTTGAATGTAGTCTTTGAGTGTAGTAAGGATCTAAATGAGTATAGGAAACACTTGTTTGAGGTCGTTCACTCCAATTTTCTTCAATGTAGATCCTATCATTTCTCTTATGAGTGCTTTCATCATATAATGCATTATTGGTCCTGTGTGAAGAAGACATGATTTTGTTTGATAATTTGTGTGATTTAAAATATTAATGTTTTTAAAGAGATAGATTATTAATACCTTTACAACAATCATGTATAATATAACTAATCTAGATAACTAGCATCATCATTGGCAATAGTGCCAATAACAAGCAGCAAGGTGCCCTTATGTCTAACCATACGAATCACAGGTGTTCACACATGATTTGGTTGAATTCCATGGATGGGACTAGTTGTGGCATCTAGATTGCTATGTCTTAATCATAGTTCATTATCTTCCCACTTGGACTAGTGGTAGCTTTATCACGTATGATTTAGTCTAGAGTGAGGCATATGATTTTTATTATTTTATATTTTATTGTTCNGTTAACATGCATGAAAATGTAAATATTAAATAAGTACATGGGAAGTAAATTGCATGGAAAGTAAATCTAATTTAAGTCAAAGTGCTACAATGAATAAGAATCAATCTCAATCTTATTTTCACTCATGGAATATGTTAAGGTACATTGCCAATAAAATAAGACTTTAAACAACTGACTTAGATCCATTTTGTGGGAACTCACTAACTATTCCCTAAGATCATGGAATAAAACTATAAGACTTTGGCTACTCTATTAACAAAATTATGAAAAACTATGCAAAATTGACTAGAAATCATGAGCCCAAGCACTATATTTATAGGCTAGTGTATACCTTGCAACATCGGATACCTGACATCACATCTTGGCTCTGACATCGGATATCCAACATTGAGGCTCGAACATTGGGTACCCAATGTCAAAGAACATACAAAAACATGCTTCATCAATTACAAGTCTCTTGAATTTATTACATGACATTTATTGTTATCGATTATGTTCTTTGATTCTTCTTAATAAGAAAATACCTAGATAGATATAGGCTCCATCCTAAATTATGATGATATTTTAGTAGTTAGTATTTATTCTTAGAACTTGTGTTATTGTGTGCATCATGTATTTCATATGTATGGTATTTTATGCTTATTCTTTGACACAACCACTAGAAAAGAATTAGAATTTTGGTCATCCATCACCCTTCTAAGACCTCACCCTAGTGAGATGAGCATTGAGTGTGTTTGGGTATTTTGTGCTTATTTTTTTTCTTGAAGCCAACTCATGTACAATTATTGAAAAGCTTCTAGAACTATGTTGTCATTGGTTTGTATGCATTATGAAAATTCAAAATTATGATAATTGATTTATTAAAAATATAATGATTACTATTTCTTAAAATATCAAACAAGCCATGAATTAATCCTAGAATTATTTAAACCATTCAACCATCCTGTAATCTTAGCCATTAAATCCATGATCCTTGTGCAATAAATACAAAAGCCATGTAGCCATTTTTAGACATTTGTTCCATTTGACTACCATCTATCTTTGTTTGATAGGGATTTGTAGCTTTGTTCCATTTGTTGTGATTACATTTGTAAATATTTATTAAGTTGAGTCTTGAAGCCATGTAGCTTTGTACTTATGATTAGCAACCCATGATGCTCTTACATGTACAAAGCCTTGTATCCATTACTGTTATGTTGCTACGATTATTATAAAGGTAGAGGAAGTGTGGTTTTTTATTTTCTATTTTTTAATTAATATGAATCCTTATACTTTCTTGATGATTATATGCTATAAATCTAACACTCTTTCAAATATTTCTGGGTATTTCGATCATAATTATATCTTTTATAAGTATTAGTAGTTGAGATTGTATATTTATAGTAGAAGTGTTGTATTAACTAGTACAAAAGTTGTGATTTTGTCATTACAATAGCATCCAATGTATGTCATGAATTGCAACTTTATCATAATTTTTTAACATGACAATCATCTCAAAAAATTGCAACCGTGAGTTATGAAAAATGTTGTGATGTTAATAGATAAGTTGCAACATAAGTTAGATTGCTTGAGAAAGATGCATCGGCAACAATAGTTCTATTTGATGTTAAGCAAAGTTAGAGGTTCAATTTTCGTAGTCACAAAATATGGAATGAAACATGGTACATGGTTATATTTTAGGGATGCATCTTCATGGGGAGTGATGAGACATGATTCTTGATAATAGAGTACACCTTAGTTGATTAGTTACAAGTCATGTGTAGTTGAACATAGAGATATTAGAAACTAGCTTTTGCACAATTTACAATGTACTTTTCAATATAGAAGAAGATCTACCATGTATTCGTAGAATGAATTTTATCATGTGTTCATGGAATATAAGATTGAATTTGTAATGTATTACATGTTATAACATCGTAGTGAGGTTGTACCAATAGCTGTTATTAGTCCTATAGTAGGTGGTATCAATACTTCTTCCTTTACTTTGGATAGTGAAAATCCTATAATTGTTATAATATTAGGCTAAATTCATGTGAATAATTAGTGGTAAATATGCATATTCAATTTTGATCATATATTTTTTGTACTAATATTATGGACACTAACATCAATGATTGCAAATGTAGGTTCTATCTAATTCTTCGTATACTTTGGAAGACTTTAAGGATTTAATTTCATTTATTGAAAGAGTGCTAACTCTTTCTTGCATATGTCCTATGCAAGTAGTGCAAGTGTTGGTGGTGTGAGAGACAAGACTACAAAGTATGGGAGCTAAGTAGAAGACTTGACTAAAAGATTATTTTGAATTTGATTATTGATTTTTTATATAATGATTATAGATTAGATAAAGGCTATGAGTAGGTTATATTTCATCTATTACCCTAAGATAGAATTTATGTATATCCTCAAAATGTTTTGATGTTATGTGCATGTTATCTTTGATGTAATTGATGAAAATTTATAATGTTAATCATGGTTTTGATGCTTAAATATGCCCCAATAGAGTTATGTTTTGAATATGGTTTAAAGTTTCATAGTTAATTTTACAAAGTTTTACAAAGTTCTTCTTAAGTTCTTCTAAAGTATCATTACATATTGACAATATATCATAGGTATATCTATAGTCAAATTTCTTTGTTCTTAATACCTCTTCTCTTCCACCACCTTTAAATACGTTACATGTTTTAAATGATAAATTTTCATATCTAAATTAATTTATCATGTTTTTCATCTCTTTCATGATGCTTGTAATATATACTAGTTCAACTATATATTTATAATATATATCTATGATTTGGCTAAGAGAATCTTTTTTATGGACTAAAAATTTAGGAAAAATTATTTAGCATTACATAATTAGACTCTTAGAAGGTTATGGATTGAATATTATTTAGCTTTATAATATATTTCCTCCTAGAAGACTATAGACAAAATATTATTTAGTGTTACACAATCAGGTCATTACACATGAATGATACTTAGCCTCTCAGCTAGAATTAAAAAAATTCATTATAACTATGCTCAAATATGTTTACATGTTACATTTCTCAATCAACTTGGTTGGNTAGCTAGAATTAAAAAAATTCATTGTAACTATGCTCAAATATGTTTACATGTTACATTTCTCAATCAACTTGGTTGGTTTGCTTAAGATGTTTAGATATTGCATTAGAAGAGCATAAATGCACAACTTGATTGATTTTTAGATTAAGACTAATTTTGCACTCTATTTTACATTGTCAAATAGACTAGTGATCTGTGTACTAGTCATAGCATGTGTTTTGTTTTCCTTTCTAACCTCCTTTCAATAATCACAGATGCATCATGACACATTAAGTGGTGTTGAAAGGCTCATAAATGACAAATTAAAAATATTGTAAAATGAATATAGATTCTATCAGCTACAAGAAAGGAAAAAGTAAAGCTAAGCTAGCCTAATGGAAATAAGCATTCGCTCCTAGATTACTATACATGTCTTGGGCTAATGAAACTACTACTAGGATCACCAACCAACTTTACTAATAAGCAAATTAACTAAAGCTACTACTTGGTTATCAAACAATTACACTTTCCATTCACAACTAGTCATACTTATTCTATCCATATTAGTAAAAATGGGAAAAGTAACTAAGTTGTAAAATGTAAATAAAAATAGAAAGTAGATTGTATAGAAATATAAATCTATTATAATTGTGATGCTACAATGGAAAAGAACAAACTCATTCTTTATTTCCATGCATGAATTATATCCAAGAATAATCCACTTGAATAAAGATGTTGGATAAATGTAGTTTAGCACAGTGCAAGTACTCACAACTATTGCTACATTCAAGAAATAAAATTGATCTAGTTTTGTTTAGTATTGATCAAAGGTAAGGTTTTACATGAAGGTGAGCTCATATTTATAGACATAGCCATGACCTACTTCATTGCATCTATGACATCGCATGTTGGGTTATGATACCATATCTATGACATAGTAGATACAATATTGCAACTATCTACAAAAAAGTAATTTATCATACCCTCAAAATTAATTATAAACTCATTCTCAAGTTTTAGTAAATAGAATATAAAGTTATTACAAAAATGTGGGATCTTACAAACTCAATGATATACTCATATACACATGACACAACTAACTAACTTTTAGTGCCACATCTTAATTCAAGCAAATTACAAAAATATCATTCATAGCATGGTTGAAAATAGTATTTACAATTTAAAATTCAAAACAAAAAAAATCAAAGCTTAATNCAGTATTTACAATTTAAAATTCAAAACAAAAAAAATCAAAGCTTAATGTGGCCTTTAAAGAATGTTGATGAAACTCTTTATGTTGTTCTTGGTACTAGAAACTCCTACTCCATTAGTGGCTACTGGGATTGCTTCCTTAGTCTTCTAAACTAAATTTGAGTTAATAAAGATTTTAGTTCTTTTTCTTCTATATTGGGATCATTGGGTGTTCATGTAACTTTTGCAATTTTCTCTAGTGTAGACAATTCCTAAGGACATGATAGTTGAGAAAAAAGTTGATTTGCCTTTACATATCATGTTGTGAATTGGGTATGTTCCATTTCAAAAGCTTTAGCCACGTTCTATNTCCTTTACATATCATGTTGTGAATTGGGTATGTTCCATTTCAAAAGCTTTAGCCACGTTCTATAATCCTTGATAGTCATTTATTCTACTAATTTTTCTACAACATCATGATAACTATTCTTGACAACTTGAAGTTCAAAGTTAGCAATGTGTAGCTTCTATTGGGCATCTTTCATATTTGCAAACTCTTGATACATTGAATATAAAGTTGCCAGTTGTTCTTCTAGCTTTGTTGTAGGCCTACTTGCTATTAACATGGTTAAGTTGGAATAACACATGTTTTCCAACTTAATGTACTTTATAAGGTCTTCTATCTAGAAGTTCATATTCTTTAGCTTTGCTTAATATATCAAGAAAAGGTTGTCCAAGATGGCTTGCGAGTTTGCTACTTTCTACATGATTGTGTTGATCTTAGCCTTTGCCATTTGGATCTCTTTTTCATTAATCTACTTATACATGCCTACTTGATCTCTAAAATTCTCTTTCAACTTTTTATGCTTCTTAGCTTCATTTTTCCACATGTTGATAGCGTTTTATTTTTTTGAGCCAATTATCAGATGTCCATGTTGACATGAGAAAACTATTCTCTTAGTTGGTTAATGATTTCTTCTAACATATTCTTTTCTTTTTTCACATTTTTTAGCCTTCAATTTTAGAAGCAATCTTCTTGTTCTCTTCTTATAGTATAGTAATGGACTTATCATGGGCATAAATTTTAACATCTGTAGCTAATGCATCCCATGTTGCCTTTTCTTTTTACACTTCAACTTACTTTTATTTGATCATTAGTTGATCCATATGGTCATTTCTAACTTGTTGCAACTATTTTGGTGTGATATATTTTGTAGGATCTTGTCTCTCAATTCAAATATGAGTTAAATCCTCTTGTAATCTTTGTATCTCTACCTTAGCATATTGCATCTTAGTCTTAATAATGACTAGTTTTCCTTTAGTTGAAATTAGTTCAAACTAAACTATAATGATATTTCTAGGCATATCTAAAAGGTCTGACATAACTTATCCTATGTATAATAGTTTTTCAAGGGTATCCTCATGTTCTTTCTGTTACCCTTATCTTTTCCTTCCATTCTTGAAATGATTTGAATGTCACTGGCTTTGGATATGCCATATGATGGCACCATATGAACTTTAAAAATTTCTTAACATGATTAGTTATTATGTCTACTAATCCTTCTACATCTTTGTGATACATCACCATAACTACATGCCCTTCTCAAATTTCTAGGATTACTTGAAAGGATGCAACATTCCCTTCGATCTACTAAGCCTAGTCATCTTCCTCTACTTGTAAGGAAAATTTACTGCTAGCCAATTCTATAGATACTACATGGTGAATAGAATTTTCTCTTATCTTGTACATGCTTGAGACTTCTCTACTACCCTAACTAATAGTTTCAAAAATCTATTGTAAATGGCTTATAGAAAGCCTATAATCTCTTTGTTAAATAGATGGAACACTAGGTCTTGCTCATTTTGTTATTGGTGTGAATCCAATAGGTCCTACTTATTGTATTCTTGTAGTTGGAATGTTGGCTATAGTTGTTGATCTTGCTATGACCTTAGTGCCTAGTGGCTTCCTTACTTGTTCTTTCTTTAGAGCCACTAGCTTGGAGATTTCAGCATAGGATGTATTTTAAGCTTTCTTGAGTACATCATTGGTGTATCTCAAAATGGTTGCCTATCTGCACAACTGTGTGATGAGATAGGAAAATGGAAGTGTGGGTTTCCCTATTTTCTTCTCTTCAAAACTTCTTTGGATCTCTAAGAACAATAAATGTGCAATGTTTACTTGACATTTTTCCATTAGAGTGACACTTCCTTTGGTAGCACATAAAGGAACCAAAGTGTAATTCTACAATGATTGTGGACATGATTAATTTTTCATTGATTTCCTAGATGCAATCATTTATAAATGTGAGTTACTGGCCTAGTTCTAAAGTAGGAGAAGGTTCTATAGTCTTTGCTTATGCATATTTCCTTCTTGGTGGTATTGGCTACAAGATCAAATAACGTTGAGATATGTACTTTTCAATAGGAGGTTGTTCTCCTTCTCATCCTCTACTTCTTCCTCTTGATCTCTTCTCTATCGATTAGTGAAATTTTCCATGCAATGTAAAAAATGATAAGGGTTAATATGTTTGGATAAGGTAGAATATAGATGGTCAATTATTAGTAATGGTGAAAATGGTTAAGTATATGAATCAATGTAAGGTCAATGAAAAACATGGAAGGTGATATAACATCTTGGAATGTGTAAGATGAGGTAAAATTGGTTGTCAATTATGAGGTACAAGAGTTATATAAGTGGATCCTATGATTTTTAGATTGTTTTTGAAAATAGTAAAAAAAGTAAATCAATAAAAAACCACAAGAATAGATCCTGGGAAAAAAAATAAGAAAAAACCAACAAGAAATAGGCTCTTGGATCTTTATATTAGCTCAAAGAGAATTTTTGAAATACAATGAATAACAGAGAATGTGAAGGAAGAAAGCATTGGGATGAAAGCCAAATACACTACCTTGAAGTCTTCCTTGTAACCATATTTATAGCATGGGATGGACATATACAAGTAGTATTAATTGGATGCAAATTGGATATTAACAATAGTACAATAACAAAGATGAATAATAGTTTTACATTGACTTGTTTCAAATATCTATAGTTAAATACTCAACATTGTAATTTATTACAATATAACTATTGTACCATACAATTACAAAAACTATAGTGCTTGTAATCAAAGAGATGACAATATTTGAGCTTATGTAAATGGTAGTTACCTTCACTTTACTCACAATTCTCCCTCTTAATGGCAACGTTGCCATGACGTTTGACCTAGAGCTTAGATGATATCACCTTCCATGATACCAACAGTTGTTCGACACCATAAAAAATTTTCAGTAGATGAAGATTTTGTCATCATATTAGTAGGATTCTCTTATGTCTTAATTTTTCCAAGAAGAATCCTTTGTTCATTTATCCACTCTCGAATATAGTAATACTGTATTTCTATATGCTTCATCCTACTATGGAAAATGGGATTCTTGGATATATAAATTGCACTTTGGTTATCACAATCACTTTTCACAATCTTTTTATGAATTTTGAGTTCAACTAGTAATCTTTGAAGCCATGTTGCTTCCTAACTAGCTAGGTTTGCAGCAACATATTTTGCTTCAATAGTAGACTAAGCTACACAAGACAACAATTGGATTTTCCAAGACATAGCACCACCAAAGATATTAAACAGATATCCACTAGTTTATTTTCTGTTGTCTAAAACCCCAACCTAATTAGCATTCACATAACCATGTAGAATGAACTAATCACTTTGATAACAAATATCAAAGTTCATAGTACCACAAAGATATTGGAAAACTTCTTTTACAGTAATCCAATGTTGTTTCGCTAGATTGGACATATACTTGTTGAGTTTTCCACCAATGTATGCAATATCAAGTCTAGTACTAACCATTACATACATTAAATTGCTGATAGCACTAGTGATGAGTAGTGAGGTACCCCTACACCCAATCATACAAATACAAGCATTCATGCACAATTCGGTCAAACTCCAAGGATTAAGTTCTTATGTGCCTACACAGAACAAGGATGAGTTATGTAGTTGTTGTCTTCCCAAGCTTACTTGTAAGGCACAATTGTATAGTTAAGTAAACTTGAGGTATATAATTTTTATGTTTTTTTATATTTTCTATCTTAGTCTCCTAAGTGTGTGAAATGAAAAGATTTAATTAACTAATGGATTTTTATAACTCTAATGTAAATCAAATCCTAACACTAGCATCTATTCCTAGTCTCCAGACACATCCTAAACCAATGTAACACTATTGGAAGTACCAAACGCTAGTCATTACTGGGTTAGCAAGTGTTCTACATATGCTGAAAGTGGTCATGCTGAGTGTGATAATTCATTGATAATTGATAATTAATAATTCAAAGAAATAACATTAAGTAACTATTGAAAGCATCAAATAATAGTAAATAACATGAAATGCAATAATTAAGCTATTCTGAATGTTGCAAGGTTTATCATAAAGTTCATCTTTATTTTCGATTACAAGGTGTGCTTAGGTACATAATGCTCGAATAAAGAACTGTTCACTCTATGAATTCTATTGTGGGCACTCAGAAATAATTCTAACTTTGGAATAGAAAAATTATAAGAATTCAGCTAAGGACTAGAAAAACTAATGCCAAACCAAGTGCCCCTATCTCTTACTTATAGGAAACGAGATAGGCTCCAACATTGCATGTTTGATATTGCTTTAACAACTCTAATATCTTGTACTTGATATTGGGACTCATCATACCCCCACGACTAAATGAAAACTCATCCTTGAGTTTCTTACAAAATATTGGGAAGGTATGGGATTATTGACTGAATGACAACTGACGGTGATATGGAATGATAGACTCAAAGTGCCTGGTGAATGGATCGACAAACATATTACAACATTAGTGTTTATAACCATTGTGGTGAACACTGTACATAGATGACATCTAGACCCTCAATTGACAACTTGAAGACAGAGAGAGAGAGAGAAAAGAAAATGAGGCATGTTGCTACTAATGTCAAAAAATGTGCACACTATTTTTCATCCATGGCCACATGAACAAGCTTGTTCCTTGCGTAAATGCTCTTGCTCCAATCCATCCTACATGCTCCCTCCTATCCCAGTCCATTGTTCATGTAATCGCCATCTACACACACAACACAATCATGAATTAGCAAGAATAGATAAGATATAATGCAGTTGATACCTTGCCTCCATATGAAACACATTGGCTAGGTTGTGGGTATAGTAGATACTAGGTTAGAGGTTTGTAAGTGATAACTATCCAAGGTGTAGGGGTGAGATAAGTAATGGAATGGAAAAATTTGCGACAAGCTTCCATGACTAAGAGTGAACCTCCAGTAGCAATAGGATGGAAAGCGAAAGAGAAAAGGAAGATAAGAGAAATAACAATAGTGAAGTTAATAAAAATGTATAAAAGGAAAGAGAAAAAAATGGATGTCATGGATGGGGTGAAACAAAAAATAGTTGATTACAAGAAATGTTTAAGGGAAAGAACTTAATAATTGCTCTAAGAAAGAATGCCAGTGGGTCCTATCCAAAAGCAGGCTCATGCCCTTTATGCCTTGACAAACCCACAAACCAAAGAGTATGTAGGCTCTAGGAATGACATATGGAGATAATAGTTAAGAATTCACCCACAAGAATTTACCAAATAATAACAATGTACCAACCAAGATATA
Source organism: Gnetum montanum (assembly GCA_015680685.1). NCBI lineage: Eukaryota > Viridiplantae > Streptophyta > Gnetopsida > Gnetales > Gnetaceae > Gnetum > Gnetum montanum. The sequence goes on from MNCI01015422.1 coordinate 11,332, forward strand.
GACTAATCATAAAATTGGCAATAAGGTCGAATATGGGAAGTAATACAGAAAGAGAAGAGAGAATGGAATGGAATCCAAAAATCAAGGTTGTGTAAAGTCCCTTATGTATCATGTGGTTAATGTGACTAAAAACAATTTAGCCCAAATCTAGATTAAAACTAACCACATCCAGTGACCTCACATCAACACACTTGACCAACCCATCCTCCTAAAGCAACAAGAATGCCTTCACAGAGCAACCACCATTCTAAAAGAAGAAGAATAGAGTAGTAGGAAGTGAGGAAGGATATTAGTTAGAGGGAACCTTCAGGTATGGGCAACATGTCTTTCCAATGCCATAACCAGTGTGTGTAGCCCATGTTCCTTTCTTATGTCTAAGGGGTGTGCTTTGAATTCCCACCAGTTGTTGTTATTTTTTTCAATGTGAGAACCACACCATGCAAAGACTTATTTGATTTTTTCAACTTCCTAATATTAGTTGGTAGCAGAAGGGAAAAAAACCTATGAAAAACATCCAAGTACCCAAGAGAATAGTTAGCACAAATACGTCGAATCTCCTTGAGGTTACACTCTTTTCAATCTATTTGAATCTTTCCTTGGTTTGAAGAATATCAAGCCACCAATTCATTAATAGGGATAGTACATTTCCAAAATAAAGGGAGACCATAGAGTTGAATGGATGAATGGATGATGTGGACTCATTGCCCATTTTATTAGAAAAAAATCATATCTTAGCATCAACATTAAAAGTCAAAGGTAAAAACCAAACATTAGTAAGCAACACTATTATAGTACAATCCACCATCATGAGCACTTATTATATGACGAGTGGGAATAAATCAAACAAAATGTAATAGAGAAAGAAATAGTAAAAATGTTAACGATGGTGTAAAACAAAAATAAGTAAATATGAAAAATGTGTAAAACAAAAATTTGTAAGAAAAAAAAGTAACTGAGGGCTTAGAATAATTAGCAATAGTGGATATCTCCCCCATGACTAAGTTGGAAGGAGGAGACCTGAAATAAGGAGCAGGGCTATCCATCAATAGAGGTAGTGTTAGTCTTGGCTATTTTGGGCTCATGGAAAGGTTTGGTTTGTTGAATGTTGACCAATAATTTCTTATCTGGGCTTTTAGATTTATAGATCATCATGGCCCCTGAAGGAAAAGTTTCATGAATGATATAAGGTCCTTCTCATAGCATTTGAAATTTAGTTCATTGTGGCACATGTGTAGGATTCTAATAAAGAACCCTATCTCCTAGTTGGTATGTGAATTTTCTAATTTTTAGGTCATGACGTTGTTTGTTGAAGGCCTTGTGTAGTTTTTTGGATGACAAGGTGGCTAATTGATTTTCATCTAGTAAGTTAAGATTTATTAACCATTCCTTCTGTGCTAGACTGAGGTCAAGGTTAAGGTCACATGTTGTAGATAGTGTACTAAGCTCAGCTTGGATAGGAAGTGTTGGAAGTTTACCGTACACTAACTCATAGGAAGAGTACCCTATTGGGAGTTTTCATGTGGAGTGATAGGCCCAAAGAGCATTGTTCAACTTGGTGCTCCAGTCTCACCTATATTTGCTAATGGTTTGTATCAAGATTTTTGTGATTTCCCTATTGGTGACTTCAGCTTGACCATTCTCTTGAGGATGATATGGTGTAGTTAGTTTATGCTCAACTCCTAAGCATTACATCAACTTCCAAAAATTCACACCTGTAAAATGTGTACCATTATTAGAAATAAGTGCATGAGGCATGTCAAACTTGTTTACGATTTTTTGTTGAACAAATTTTGCAGCAGTAGATGATGTACAATCGGTAATGGTGGTTGCTTTTGCCCATTTTTAAAATAATATACAACAACAACAATGTATGCTTTTCCATTAGACATTAGTGTAATAGGCCCCATAAAATCAATACCCCATATGTTGAAGGGTTCTAAGGGTTGAATCCATTGTTGTGGACCCTCCATCTTAGCAGTCATTCTTCCATGGCATTGGTAGTGCTCATAGGATTGGAAAAAATGATGGGTGTCTAGAAATAATGTAGGCTAATAATATCCTACGAGCAAGATTTTAATGGCTATTTGTCTCCCAATGTAATGACCCCCACAAGGGCCCTCATGAGTGTCTTGGAGAACTCGCAATTGATCTGTGTCAGGAACACACCATCAGACCAAGCCATTAGAACACACCTTGTAAAGGTGTCCATTGATTTCCATGAAATGTTTGACTTAGTGGAGAAACTATTATTTCTTTCTAAAATCCAGCCCTTATGGTGTTTCTTGTGTGAGAAGATAAGTAAGAATGCTAGTATACTAGTTTGTATCTATGGGTGATTGATTGTTTATTACACTTGCAAAGAGGAGTTCATCAGGAAAGTGATTAGAAATTGGGTATTCATCCTCTTTGTTGTCCCATCAAAACTGAGATAAATGATTGGCAACAACATTCTCGGTGTCCTTATGATCTATTATCATGATGTTGAACTCTTGCAAGATCACAAGCCATTGTATGACACGAGCGCTCACTGTTGGTTTATTCATAAGGAACTAAGTTGCACTATGATTTGTGTGTACAAATACCTTATAGTTTAATACATAGTTCCTAAATTTCTCTAGTGCAAACACAATGACCATTAACTCTTTTTATGTTGTGATCTAGTTGAGTTGTGCACTAGAAATACTTCGGCTTACACAGTGAATGTAATAGGGACATCTGTGGTCATCTAACTATGTAAGTACAACTCCTAAAGAAAAATTGGACACATCAATCATTATATGGAATGGTCTGGACTAGTCAAGAGCTTGTAGAATAGGTGTTTCTACTAGCTTCTGCTTCAAGGTTTGGAAAGCTAGCTCATATTCCTTGGTCCATTCAAAGGGTATGTCCTTTTTTGTTAATTTAATCAATAGTTTTACAATCTTTGAAAAGTTCTCAATGAAGTTTCTATTATAGCTAGTATGTCTAAGGAATGATCAGATGTCTTTTATAGTTTTAGGTTGATGAGTGATTCCTTGGATGACTTTAATTTTTTTTAGAATCTACCTCCATCCCTATTTGTAAAATTTTATGCCCTAATACAATGCCCTCTTAGACCATTAAATGGCTTTTCTACTAATTGAGCCTTAGGTTAGTTTCAACACATAGTTTCAGTACTTGCTCTAATTGGTCCAATGCTTATTCAAAGTCTACTCCATAGGTGGAGAAATCATCCATAAAAACCTCCACATTATTTCCTATTTGTTGCTAAAATATACTAAGAACCATATGTTGAAATGTTGCTAGAGCATTGCACAAGCCAAATAACATCTGCCTATATGCGAATGTCCCCCAAGAACTCATGAATGTAGTTTTGGCTTAGTCTTTTGGTTCTATTTGGATTTGATTGTATCCACTATAACCATCTAGAAAACTATAACAATAATATCTTGTAATGGTATTTAGAACTTGGTTAATGAATGAAAATGGAACATGATCTTTAAATGTGGCCATGTTTAATAACCTAAAGTCTCTACACACCCTCCATTTACCACCTTTTTTTAGGCACAATGACTAATGAACTAACCCATTCACTATTAGCAATGGGGTAGATGAACCTAGTCTTTAGAAGGTGTTCAATTTCTTCCTTAACTACTTGCTTAAGCTTTGGGTTCAATCCTCTTTGTGTTTGTTGTCAAGGCTTTACAGAGGGGTCAGTGTAGATTCTATGTTGGCATTTTTTATTTTTGCTGAGGAGCGAGCTTAGCATTAATGACTATCGATTTTCCATTCTTGAGAAATGCATACTCCATATCAATGGGTAACAATTTTAATTCAAGGGGCTCTTACTTAAACTCATCAAGGATTTCCAAATTCTCCCAGTTGATATTTTCAATGTAAATACTTGGAAGTTGGTGATGGACTTGCTCTAATGCATCTATGCTATCGATATAGGCACAAGTCAAGCTCTTAGTTGGTTCCATTGACAAAGTTGAATTACTCTCTAGGTTAGCTATTAGCCACTGGGTGCCTTCCTGTCTTGTGGCTACTACATATAGGCATCTTTGTATATTAGTTACTTGTGCACACTAGTTGCATGTAGGCAATGTTAAGCATTGTACGAACCAGGACTTATGCATGCAGTTGTACCTTATGTCACTATATGTGATGCATGGAACTTTCTTCTTCTTGATCTCTCCAAACATATTTTCTTTTGATATCTCTAGGGAAAGATCACGTATTCCTAGGAACACATTAACTGTACTTAGCCATGCTCTTTCCATTATGATTGGGACGTTCTCCTTATAGTTGTTGACTTTGATCACTAGGAAATCAGCTAGATATGACCACCCACAAATAGTGGTGACAATGTCCTCCACTAGTCCTAATGGAACAGTGATGGACTAGTCGGCCAACTCTAAATAAATGTTATTCTTCTTTAGTGGAGGTAGGTTCTAGGCTTTATACATTTCCTAGGAGATCAAATTAACACTAGAACCTGAATCCAAAAGAGCTTTGCAAGGTTCATATCCAAAAATTTGCAAATAAATAAGAGGACTTCCAGGATCAGAGAATTTCCTAGGAAGATAACCAGGTTTAATCCAATCAGTGATGGCATGGGTTAACATGACAGTATGCATTGGATGCGACTTTTGGTTTGAAGGAAACTCTAAAGATTCAAATGATGATGAGGTGTTTGGATAATTAGTTGCTTTTGGTTGTAAGGACTTGGTTAGACTATTGGTTCTAAAGAAAGGTCTATTCTTTGTGTGGTTGTCTAAACCAATAGTAGGTTGAAGATTAATAGCCCTTGTAGCATTACATTGTTGTGGCTAGGCAGAAAGCTCATCCTACATCATTGGAGTAGGTGGTAATGGAGCCAAGGATGGAAGAGATGCAGACAGATGAGAGGGATAGTACGTATGTGGAACATCACCCCGAGGAGAAGAAGTTCTATAGTATTCAGGGGCTTGGTAGTGAGGTTGAAGAGCAACATGACTAGTAGAGTCACGTGAGAGATCGACTGCTGAATGGAATACTAGTATGGGTCCAGTTGATGGTAAGGGTACTATTGACATGGTGGTGGCATTCCCCATGATTGTGGGTGTTGCCACCATTGATGCTATTCATTTGGTTGTGGTGGAGCTCCACTCGGATAATATGTTAAGGGTTGGTGGAACTACCTTGGGTTACCTTGAGGATAAGGTAGCCTTCTAGGTGTTTGTTGTCTGTTTAATCATGGGTTTAGTGCATACATCTTAGAATCTTGTAGATGTGACACTACTAGGAAACATTCCTTAGGATGGTTATTTTGGAAAATCTCACATCTGTCATCATTGTCTATGTCTAAATCCACAACCTCTTCAATGATAGCAACCTTGCCCTTACCCTTGTTACGTGCATATATAGCTTCTTTCTTTTTCCTTCTCTCTTGATCACTACTTGGTTCTCTAGACTCCTCTACTATTTTTAGGATAGTTTGAAATTTTTCATCTAGGGAGTTCCACATTTGATCTATCCTTTTTGATACTTCTAATGAAAATTTTTGAATGGGAAAATTCTTTCTATTCACCATATCTTTAAGTGGTGACTCTTCTTCATCTTTACAAAATTTAATTTCCTTCCTTTAGAGGGAAGGATCTCTATTGTATTCTTTTGTACTTTCTCTTTTCCTCAACTCGTCTTCTTCCTTGGCAACTTGCTCCAACAATCTTTGTATTTGATGGGCTCTGAGCTTGGATAGCCTTCCTTAGGCATAAGTACCAAGGGTTCTTCACGTTTCATACCTAAGCCCATATACGAGATGGCATAGTTGTTCCTTTTGCGAGTAACCATGGCTAGGGCAATGATGTAACAATGAATAATATTGGCCCATGGTAGCATCCAAGGGTTCATGTCCTCCTTGTTTCCATCCTTGGATTTGCTTATGTAGGTTGGACACTTGGGAGTATATTTGATACTTATTGTTGAATAGCTCCAACATGGTACTCCATCAACGAATGGATTCTAGTTCTAAGGACTAGTACCAGCTTTCCACTTCCTTGATCAATGTTCATGGAAATAACTTTAGCTTTTGCCACTCATTTTCTATATTTTTCAAGGAACATGTGTTGTGGAATTCTTGTAGATGGTTTTGAGGATCAGCATGGTATCCCCCTTCAAATCGTGGAATTTTATTCATGTCTAGTCTTTTGATCCTACTATCTTTCTGGTGCCTTTTTGGGATCCTAATGACCTCTATTATATCTAACATACTTTGGGTGGCAAGTAGGGGTTCATCATGATCATGTCGTCTATGGTGTCTATGATGCCTATGCTATTCCCTACTCTCCCTTATTTCGTGATGTGTTTCTTTGGAATGCCGTCATCCCCTTTCTTGACTATTTTGTTTATGATTTCTATTTTTCTTATCCTTGTCCTCACAGTTTTACCCTTTGTGACTACATTCAGATCTCAAAGGAGAGGGAGAACAAAGATGATGGAGGTGAAGAGGAAGGAGGATTGGCACCATGGTGGTGCTTGTCACCTTATTTTTGGTGGTCGCAGCCTTAGTTGTGGTTGTGATAGGAATGTCCATCATTATTATGTGTTTGTGTTCCTTTTTCAGACCCTTTGTATCTATTAGTACCAAAACTTGGGTTATGAATAGTTGAGTGAAGATTTTGATACACAAATCCTTGACCGAAGTCAATGAGAGGAAGATCATTTTGTTTAAAACCTCCTAAGACAGGTTCACCACCATTTTTTTCACTTAGATCATATAGGACATCTTGAGACCACTTGCCCTTCACAGATTTGTAATGTTTCTCCTATTGCAAATCCCTTTGGCGTTGTGCCTCTATGGGTCGATAATCTCTCAAATCTTGCTCATGCACAATGTACTTTGATTGTAAGTGCTGCATATCGATTTGTGTGAGAGCACAAAGAAGCATGCTTGGGATTGAGTGATCAAGAGGTAAGACTATGTTACCTTCTAAATCACATCATCATAGTTGTTCATCCTAGTGGAGGATAAAGGTAAAGTTTGGTATATACTCATCAGGAAGAGCGTATACCATTCGAAACTATTGGGGCACTAGTGGATCATCATGTGCACCTTGCCTTTGATTGTTCATAGTGTCGAACCTAATTGGTGAAGCACTTTGATAAGAATAAGGAGACATGATTGATTATTTAGTGTGCAATACCATTTTCCAGTGATTGTAGGATAGTTAACTCTAAGGGTTCATTCCAATGATGAAAGGATTTCCTAAGTTCTAATCAGCGTAAAAACAAAAAAATCCCTGGCAACGGTGCCAATGATGAGAGGCAAGGTACCCCTATGTCCAACCACATGAATATGAGCATTTACACATGATTCAGCTAAACTTCAAGGATTAAGTGCTTATGCGTCTACACAGAACAAGGATGAGTTATGTAGTCATTGTCTTCCCAAGCTTATGTGTAAGGCATAATTGTATGGTTAAGTAAACTTGAGGTATATGATTTTTATGTTTTTTTATATTTTCTATCTTAGTCTCCTAAGTGTGTGCAATGAAAATATTTAATTAACTAATGGATTTTCATAACTCTAATATGAATCAAATATTAACACTAGCATCCGTTCCCACTCTCCAAACACATCCTGAACTAGTGTAACACTACTGGGATTACCAAACACTAGTCATTAGTAGGATAATTAATAATTCAATGAAATAACATTAAGTAAATATTGAAAGCATCAAATAATAGTAAATAACATGAAATGCAATAATTAAGCTATTCTAGATGTTGCAAGGTTTATCATAAAGTTCGTCTTTATTTTTGGTTACAAGGTGTGCTTAGGTATACAATGCTTGAATAAAGATCCATTCACTCTATGACTCCTACTATGGGCACTTAGAAATAATTCTAACTTTGGAATAGAAAAAATGTAAGAATTCAGCTAAGGACTGGAAAAACTAATGCCAAAACAAGTGCCCTTGTCTCTTATTTATAGGCAATGAGATAGGCTCTGACATCACATGTTTGATATCGCTTTGACATCCCTAATATCACGTATTTGATATCAAAGGTCTAATATTGAGGGTCCGATATCGAGGGTCTGATATCAGGACTCATCATCTAGCATATGGAATTTTTATGCTCTTTCTCATCATCTATATTAGGGCACTGTTCAACTAAGAGTTTCATCTTAGTTTCATAGGGTGTTGCCACATGCTTACAAACTTGCATATTATATATTTTTAAGATATTTTGCACATATGTAGATTGTCTAATCCAAATTTTGTTATTACCTCTATTTCTTTTAATTTTCATGACCAAAATTCTTTTAACAACTCTAAGATATTTCATCTCAAATTGGGAAGAAAGAAGTTGTTTCAACTCAATTTCATCCATGTCACTTTTGGCTATTAACATGTTATCAACATATAATAATAAAATTAAGAATTTTCCATTTTTATTTTTGACATATGATGAGTGTCAAAGTGTGACATCAATGGGCCCTGTTTATGTGATGTTTTTTCATCAACAAGGCTGCATTGACATAGCATTTGCTATGTCTATGGAGCCCCATCAATGCAGTCCTATAGAAAAAACTATAAATATGAGCTCCCAACCATGTTTATGCACATAGAAGTCATAGTAGTAGCAGAGCCCTTGTAGTTTGTCCATTTGAAAGTTAGAATATTTCTCTAAGTGCCTGCAGCAAGAGTCATAAAGTGTACAGATCTTTATTTGAACACTATTATACCTGAACCACACCAGTGTACAACAATAAAGGTAAGCCTTTTGATCAAACCTTGTAACACTTAGAATATATTAATGATTTATTTATGCATTTATTATTTTCATTAATTATGTTGTTAATCAAGCTAAATTAGACTTTGAGTTATCAGTTAATTAATTAAGCTAAATAGATTAAACACATAAGTACGACCACTTCGAGCATAAACACATATTTGCTTGGTAATCCCATTAGCATTATTGCTTGATGTGCCTAGTAACATAGCACTTAGTAACCTAGAAGTGGATACATGGGTTCAAGAGGTGTATGAAAAGTGGGATTGGATGCTTATGTTACAACTAGTTAGAGATTAGTAAGTTAGTTTAATGAAATTAGTTATTAAATTACTTCATCTCTCTCTTTAAGCACTAAAGAATAATAAAACACAAAAAAATAGAAATTATATTTCTCAATTACACTTAACTATACCATGTTGATCATAAGTGTAATTGGGAAGACAACAAATGACCATTAGGGCAAGGTTCACTTCCTAAAAGACTAGTGTAACAAAAACTATAGAGTCCATGGAATTCAACCAAATCATGTGTGAATACTTTGTGATTCGTATGGTTGGGCATAGGGGTACCTTCATTGTTGATCATTGGAATCATTGTTGGGAACTCAGTTTGTTGAAATGTGCACTATCTAGGATTAGTGAATATTATTAATATCGTTGGATGAACCTCAAGGTTGATATCATTCTCAATTATATAATTACAAAAGGATACTGATTATTTTGTTTGTTGCAAAATGTCTTCTTCTTCTCACAAGTGTGACTATGTCAAACTACTAGTTCCACAGGAGTGCAAAGTGATACATACTCATCTAGATGAGTATTCACTTGATGTCACCTTCATCCTACATTAGGATGAGCAACTATCATGGGATGACATGGAAGGCAACATTGGAATGCCTCTTGGTTGATCTATGTCCATGATGCTACTTCAAACTCTTAAGAAGTTAGGCATCTACGATCTTCAAGAAGAGTATGTTTTGCATGACTATGACTATTGGGACTGTAGTCCAACAAAAAAACAATGCATGTGAGATCAATACCAGGAGAAGCATCATAAGGCTATGAAGGGGAAATGGTTCACTAATTCCTTGTTCATGCTAAACCAAGATGACAATGAGAACCCTCCATCTGAGGGCTATCAACATGATAATTCTCCACTACTTATTACTGATAATAGTGGTATGACCCTAAACCTATGGTCTATGATCAACAATCTAAGTTCAAGAAAAGATGGTAGTCAAGGCAAGGGATTAAATAAGCATTAAGACAATGAGAAAACTAGTGAACATGGTCATGATAACTAAAGGGGAGTTGGTAGATACCATGGTAATGGTAGTCCTTCTCCCTCTTCATCCTTTTCATCTACATCCTTCTCTTCCACTTCTTCTAGTTCTAAACGATGCTGTAGAAAGAATAACTATGATGGAGGTGCCCAACGGGACAACAATACTAATCATCAAGCCCATAATGAAGAAAGGGGTAATAGAAGACATCATCAGTGATAATGAAATTAAGATGATGATGAGCCTTTATTGGTAACTCAAAGAATAATTAATATTTCAAAGGTAGTTAGGATTCCAACTAGGCATGTGAAAGATACTTAGATCAAGCGCTTAGACATGAAAAATATCCTAATATTTGAGGGGGGATATAACTCTAATCTGTAGACACATCTACAAGCTTTCCATGATGCCTGTGCCTTGCAAAACATTGAAAATGATTGGCAAAAACTTAAGCTCTTCACCAAGACACTCATCAAAGAGGCTGAAAGCTAGTATTGGTCCTTAAAGGTAGAATCCATTCACAAATGAAGTACCATGTTGGAACTATTTAATGAAAAATACTAGATATTCTAATCTAAGAAGGAAAATCCAAGGCTGGAAATAGGAAACATGTGAACCATTGGATGCTACCATGGATGGATGTTATTCTCTCTTATATTGATGCCCTAGCCATGGTTATTCTTAGAGGGAACAACTCTGCCACATCATAGATGGGCTCAAGGTAGAAACCAAAAGAACTCTTAGGATTTATGCCCAAGGGACACTATCCAAACCAAGAGCTCATTAGATCAAAAGGTTGATAAAGTATGTTGCAAAAGAAGAAGGTGAGTTGCAAAAAAGGAAAAGTGCAAAAGAATATAATAGGAATTCTTCCATTAGGAAAAGGGAGGTCCACTTCTATGATGAGGAGGAGTCACCTCTCAATGAAGTGGTGAATGGAAAAACCTTGTCCATCTAAAAATATGTTTATGATATTTTAGCAAAGGTTGATAAACTATGGGACTCTTTAGATGAGAAGTTCCAAACTATTATGAAGATTGCTGAAGAATCCAAAGAGTAGAATAGTAATCACAATTGCATGAGATGAAAAAAAGTTGAACATGCCTAGTAGAGAGGTAAGGGTAAAGTTATTGCAATTGAAGAATTTGTGGAGATAGACTTTGATGATGATGTTGGATGTGACAGTTATCTATATGAATATTTGAAGGGGTGTTACCTTGCGATGTCACACTTACAAGAGTTTGGGGTGTATGTGTTGAATCTGTGACTAGCACAGAGGCAAGCACCCAAATTATTACCTTATCCTTAAGGTAATCTATGATAGTTCTACCAGCAACAACAAGCTTAATATATAAGTGGACCTCTATCACAACCATATGGAAAATATTAATAGTGGCACCAACCACAATTGTGGGGAATGCCACTACTAAGACAACAATACCCTTATAGGCAACTAGATCCATATGGGTACTATGTTTAGCAACTCATTTATCCATGAAGCTCTACAAGCCATGTCTCATTCTAGCATCACTATTATCCTCCAAAGTATCATCAAACTCATTCACCATCTACTTGAGGGAAGCACCCATATCCATACCATTCTTGGCATGCGTCTACACACATCCCTTTTCCCTCAACCTAGTTACCTCTTACTTTATCCAATCAGGGTGAAATTCCCACTCAACTGTAGCAACAAAATGCTACAAGGGCTATAAGTTTACAATTGACTTTCTAGCAAAGTGATTTAGAAAATCGATCAAGGAAACAACCATTTTTTGGTCTAATAGTCCTCCCAAACCCTCACAACCTAATGCGGTTAGGTACCTTGTATCTCCAAGATCCTCATCCTCTACATTTAATGATTTTGGGAGTCCTTCAAACCAAACACTACCTCAGATTTGCATTGTAATGTTAATCCATGCTTTCTCCAATTGGATCAAGTCTAGAAACCTTTCCAAGAAAATATCTAATTTGGGAAGTCCTCTTATTTACTTACACATCACTAGACATGAGCCATGGAAACCTCTTTTTGATTTTAGTTTCGGTGTCAATCTCATCTACTACAACATGTACAAGGCTTTGGAACTACCACCTCTCAAAAAGAGCAACATCCATTTGGAATTGGCAGATTAGTCAATCATTGTTCCTTTGGGACTAGTGGAGGACATTGTAACCATAGTTTGTGGGTGGTCCTATCCTATCAATTTTCTAGTAATCAAGGTAGAAAACTATAAAGGTGACTTTCCCATCATTATGGAAAGGGCTTGGTTAAGAATTATTGATGCATGAATGGGTATAAGGGACCTCTCCTTGGAAACTTCCAAGAAAAATGAATTTAAATGACTAGAGAAGAAGCATGTTCCATGCATTGCATACAGTGATAATGGGTACAATTGCATGTAGAAAATCTAGTCCATTAAGAGTACATTCATTGTAACATGCAATCAGTGTGTACATGAAATAAATATCCAAAGGTGCCTATACGTAACAATCACAAAATAGGAGGGCACCTAGTTGTTGACAACTAACATTAACAGTAACACACTATGCGTGGAACTAGCTGAGAGCCTGACATGTGCTTATGTCAAAGGCATGGATGAACTTGATCAAGTTCATCATCAAATCTTTGATAATGAAAATGATGATACCTGTTGGGGAGAGTTGGAAATCCTTGATAATTTTAAGCAAAAGCCCCTAGAGTTAAAAAGTCTACCAGCTAGCATGGAGTATGCATTTTAAAATAATGGAAAGCCAGTTACAATCAGTGAAAATCTTGCTCCCAAAAAAAAGGATAAGCTATTAACAATGGTTAACAAATGACCAATAGCCTTTGCTTGGTCATATCTTAGGTTGACTGGAATTGATCCAAGGATATGCCAACATCGTATTTACATCAACTTGACCATGAAGCTAAGAAGGCAACTATAGAGGTAGTTAAATCTCAAATTGAAGTAGATCATCAAGGAGGAAATAGAACAACTCCTCAAGGTAGGGTTCATCTATTCCATTGTGGATAGTGAGTGGTTTAGGCCACTCATAATTATGCCAAAGAAATATGGCAAGTGGTGGGTTTGCATTAACTTTAGGCTATTGAATATGACAACATTTAAAGATCATTTTCCATTACCATTTGTGGACCAAGTGTTGAACACCATTTTTGGACATTGTTATTATAGTTTCTTGGATAGTTATAGTGGTTATAACCAAATCTAGATTGTACCCAAAGATTAAGCCAAGACAACATTCATGAGTCCCTAGGGAACTTTTTCATATTGTAAGATTTTTTTTGGTCTATGTAATACCCTTGCAACATTTCAACACTTGATCCTTAGTATTTTTCAATAGTAGATTGCTAGTAGAGTAGAAGTCTTTATGGATGACTTCTCTACCCATGGGGTTACATTTGAGTAAGCCTTGGATCACCTTGAGCAAGTATTGAAGAGATGTATTGAAACAAACCTTAGGCTCAATTAGTAGAAAAGCCATCTAATGGTCCAGGAGGGCATAGTATTGGGGTATCAAATTTTACAAGGGATTAAGGTAGACCTTGAAAAGAGAAGGGCCATTCAAGGAATGACATGCTAAATAGAGACAATCAAATATGTTTGATCATTCCTTGGATACATTGGCTACTACCACTAGTTTATAGAGAATTTCTCTAAGTTTGCAAAGTTGTTGGTTGAGCTTATAAAGAAAGATGCTTCATTCATTTAGATCAAGGAGTGCCAACATGCATTTCAATAGCTAAAGGAAAAACTCGTAGAAACTCCAATTTTATGGGCACCAGACTAGTCCAGACCATTTGACATAATGACCGATGCATTCAATTATGCCTTAGGAGCTATGTTGACATAGTTGGGTGATAAGAAACATCCATATTACATCCACTACATGAGTCGAAGCATTGTGAGTGCACAATTGAATTACACCATAACTAAGAAAGAATTGATGGTTGTGATGTATGCTCTCAAAAATTTCAAGCACTATGTGCTTCGCTACAAAGTATTTATGCACATAAATCATAGTGCCATGTGCTTCCTAGTGAATAAGATAATGGTAAGCCCCCATATCATATGATGGCTCGTGATCTTGCACGAATTCAATCTCACAATGATAGATTAGAAAGTGACTAAGAATGTGATCACTAATCAGCTCTCTTAGTTAAGATGGGATAACAAAGAGGAGGAGAGTATTCTCTTTGATCAATTTCAAGATGAACTCCTCTTTATAGGAGCAATAAATGACCAAGTTCCCACTAAATCAAAATGGTATGATGGCATCCTCACTTACCTTCTCACTCAAGGGATGCTACAAGATCTAGACTTTAGGAAGAAACAACAATTTGTTCATCAAGAAAAGTACTTTATAGAAATTAATGGACACCTTTATAAGGTGTGCACTGATGGCTTGGTTCATTGGTGTGTCCATGATGTGGATTAACTATGCATTCTCTATGATGCTTACAAAGGCCCTTGCAGAGATGCATGGCCATAAAAATTCTAATGGTAGGATACTATTGACCTATAATCTCCAAGGATCTCCACCAATTTATTCAATCTTGTGAATGTTTTCATAGGGATTATGGGATGAATGCATGAATGGAGGATCCTCAATAGTGGATTCAACCACTAGATCCCTTTAACATATGAGGCATAGAATTCCTGGGTTCCATCACACCCATGTCTAATAGAAAGATGTATATCATTGTAACAATTGACTACTACACCAAATGGGTAGAAGAAACAATTGTAATTGACTATACATCATCTAGTACTGCTAGATTTATATAGAAAAATGTTGTAAATAGGTTTGGGGTGCTACATGCACTAATTTTTGACAATGGAACTCATTTTATAGGTGTCACTTTTTGAAAACTCATGTAACACTTAGGGGTTGAACATAAATTAACAACACCTTATTACCCCCAAGCCAACGGTCAAGTAGAGATAACTAATAGTGAGATCACAAAGATCCTAACAAGTACCATAAGAAAATATAGGAGATACTGGAGCGTAAAACACAATGATGCCCTTTGGACCTATTACTAAATATGGAAACTCCCTATTAGCTACTCTTCCTATGATTTAGTGTATGGAAACTTCCAATGCTCTTAATTCAATCCAAGCTTTGTACACTCTCAATAGCCTGTGAATTGAATCTTGACCTAAGCCTAGCATAAAAAGAAAGATTGATCAACCTCAATGTTCTAGACAAAAATTGATTATTGTCCCTATCTTTGAATGAAGTGCAAACAACGTCATGACATTAGAATACAAAAAGTGAAATTTCAATTGTGAGATAAGGTTCTCTACTAGAACCTCACACATGTACCTTGGAAAAAAATTCCAAATGCTATGGGAGGGACCTTATATAATCGACGAAACCTTTCCCTCTAGGGCCATGATCATATACAATCCTGAGAGCCCAAATAAAAGGTAGTGGGTCAACATCCAATAAGTGAAACCTTTCCATGAACCCAAGTAAGCTAGTGCAACAAATACCTTAATGGATGGGCAACCATGCTTAATTTTTTGGATCTCCTCCTACCAACTTAGTCATAGGGGAGATGGTCATCCATGCTAAGCATCCATATGGCTCCTCAGTTTTTCTATTTTTTGTTTTACATATTTTTGTCTTTACAATTTTTTTCTTTTATATCTTTTTGATTTTAAAGTTTTTCCTTCTTTTACACATTGTTAATATGTTTGAATCTTTCTTGAATATTTTTATGCTTATATATTTTACTTTGTTTTGTTTGAGTGTGATTTAAAAATTTTTGCTAATAAATGTGCTTTGTGCCAATAGGACCCATTGGTGTTGTAGCTATTACTAATGGTGGTTTATGCTTTATGTTTTGTTTGCTAATGTATGGTTTCTATTTTTGAATTTTTGTACTGATGGCTAAATCATGGTATCTTTTTCATGGAATAGGTAGTGATTCTATGACATCCACCCATTCACAAACTCTATGGTTTTACTTGTTTTAGGAGTTTGAGGTACCTTTCATTAAATCAACTTTTAATAAATAGGTAACCTTGGTAGTTTCTAGAATTGGCAAGGATTCAAAGGTTTGTACAGGGTGTGAATTCAAGGGGACTTAATACTCTTTGTACTCTTCTACTTACTCGGGTGCTTGAGTGTTTTCATAAACTTCTTACCATTCCATGTCGTCCAATAATAGGAAGTTAAAGTCTTTACATGGCATGGTTCCCATTTAGAAAAAAAGAAAAAAAAAGGAAAATATATATAAGAATGAAGCAAAAAAAAAAAAAAAAAAAAAACATGATGGGAATTCAATGCACACCCCTTAGACAAATAATCAAGTTACAAGCACTAGTTATGGAACTTGAAAGACATGCTATCCATGCTTGAAGGTCCCCTCTAACTAAAGCCCTATCTCACTTAATACTTATCATTTATACTCTTTATGGAATGGTGATTGTTCTATGGGTGCACTCTTATGTCTCAAGGGGGTGGATCAGTCTTGGAGTGGCAATGTAAAGTCACTGAGAGAGGTTGGTTTTGGTCTAGACTAAAGATGGATCTTCTCAGGTCATTTTAAACATAAACTTCATGAGGGACTTCTTATGACCTAAATTAGGAATTTCATTATACCTTCTCCATAATCCATCTATGCTAATCATAATTCACCTCACTGTTGAAGTCCATGTTCTTGATTTCATGTATTGGTTTGACGTATTTGAATTCTTAAGTAGAATCTTCTGGGTTTTGGTCCTTAACTTCCATCAACCATTAATTATCCATGGGGCCCATGAACTCCTTAGGTTGACATTATGCAAGGGAAAACAAGTCATGTGCCTACTATGGGGGGGACCCACTTGCATATCCCTTGGTTGGGTTTGTTAAGCACCTTACCCTTAGGCATTCTTACAATTAGAGTCTTTTATACACCCATCTTCGGCATCAAACCATGTGCTCTTTTATATATTTTATTTAATAACATGTTGTCAATTGATTTTTTTTAATTTTTAAGCTTTCAAAGACCCTCTTCAATAATTTTATCATATTCTTGGCTTTTTTGGGATTCCATGGACCCCAAATTCATTGAAAAATTCATTGTATTTTTTAAGATATTCAAAAATCAAAATTTTATCTTTGGGCTCCATATACGAGGCCTTGTCGATGGAGTAGATCTGTATACAAGGCCTCATATATGGGGCCTTGTCAAAATAAGGAAAAAATAACATATATATGCACAACCCCACTTGGAAAATTTTACATTTTCTCACAAATGCCAAAGTAGTTTTTCAAATTTTTAAAGCCTAGAACCTTCTAGAGCCCATAGCTTCATAACTATTTGTCCAAATCACTTTGTTCTTTGACCTTGCAACTACTAGAGGTAAGCTATTCATCATGGGGGCCACAAATGTGCCATTTTTTATGGAAACATTTTTCGAATTTTCTAACTCCCACAAAGGTTTAACTAAGAGCTCAACTATTAAACACCAAATTACAAGAGTTAAACCTTTCCAACAAGCTTTGGTAACATTTATAGTAAATAATTAATAAAATAATAAATCTACCATGATCCAACCTTAGCCAAAGTGTAACTAAATAATGAGAGAAGGTATTCAAAAATTTAAAGTTACACATTATATATACTAATCCACAGATATGTTGTGACCATAGATGGCACAAGTAGGAAAGGATACATAGGAAGCAAGATCATCACAACTAAGGGAGAAATAGCCTAGAATAGGAGGAGGCTAAGAATAGGCCTAAGAAGAACCACTTGCAACCCAGGCCATAGGTCCTCTTAAGGAAGAGGTAGAGGTGGAATCTATCTCATAGATTCTAGAACTAGTATTAGCAAAAAAACACTTCCATCAAGATGATGCATCAACACAATAAGAAAATCTTGAGGTGACTTTTATAGAAGTTTTTTTGAATTAGATCAGATCATGAGAGGTCCAAAAAATAGTGCGCTAAGAGTTAAAATTTGGCCCTTTCCTAGAGCAAGCACAAAAATAAGTGCAAGACCAACTAAAGGCCTCTCCCATGTAGCCAATCATCACTTCCACTAAGGAGTGGTACATGGGAGAGACATTCCTATTCTAGAACAAGAGGTAGGCTAGTTCAATAGTCAAAATCAAGAACATATTTGTGTCCTACTTAGTGTAGGCCATTGCTATAGTGCTGGGGTTACCAGAAATAGGGGTAAGTCTTGCTAAGATCCCAATGCATGAAGATCCCAGCATCAAGAAAGAATGGATTCAATGGTGTTGTGGCATCAACTGCAAGGAGTTTAGCATACTCACACTAGCAAGGAAGATCCACTATAAGATTGTAGCCTTTCATCTTAATCCCACAGTGAGACCAAGAAAAATCACTACCTTTTGTGCTTGAGCATGCGTTTCTATAAGTAGGAGATTCCCCATCAACTTTTCATAGCTAATCTATTTAGAGATGGAGAAGAAATTTAAGGAAATGAATATGAAAGGAAGGCACTCCCCTTTCCATGCCTCATCAAAAAGGTCTATTGGAGGGAAGGTATAGTCAGTTACACCAGTGACATTGTTAGGCATGTTTTGGTCACCAACTAGGTAGAAATGATGAAAGATAAGACACCTACAATGACTATCCAAGAAGAGGAGTAGCAACCACCACCTCCACTTGCCATGCAAACAACCATGCCCGATATCACTACAACTACCAAATGGTTGTGTGAATACTGAGAATGGTTCTTGAGTGAACAAGAGTAATGAGTAAGCATGAGTGGTAGGGACCCATTTGTATAGAGGCTAGCAATGAGTCACCTAAATAAGGTGGCTCAAACAATCAACTTGATGGGTGGAGGTGGATCAATTTTATTAGCCCAAAGAATGTAGTTGTTGGCAAGGTTAAATCCAAGTGTCAGAGAAGTCATAGTAACTCTTGCAGAACAGTAATCACTCCTAGAAATCTCTGGGAACATTGTAACCTTCTTAGTATGCTTAGAGAAGGATGAGGGAGTATTGGTGATGCAGCATTAAGGACAAGAGACTACAATAGAAGTGGTTGTTGACCATATTGCTGAAATGGTCAATGCACTTATGACATCTACACTAGACATCACTACACTTAAAGATGTGCAGATGTATGAAAGAACCACAAGTGGTAGAATAAATGCAGCATAGAATGAAGAACTACTGGACTGACTAGTGGGAATTGGACAACTGCTTTTGGGTGTCTTTGAAATTGTAGACAACATTACTACAACCCAGTTAGAGCTACTAAGGGCAAGGGGCAAGAATATTATCTTGGAGGGACAAATTGAAATAGCCATAGAGCTAAACAAATGCTTGGCTACTAAAGTTGTCGAATTACAAACCTAGATTGCCAACCTTGAATTCCTCAACTTGGCATTGACTAGAGATGGAGCTATTAAATAGCTCAACACTAGATTAAAAGGGGTTGAGGATTTAATGGAGACAATGATGTTCTACTAATCCTTGGAATAGGCCACACAACATAAGATTTAGAAGGCTTTGGATCAAACTCATGAAGAGAACATACAATTGACCAAAGATAACCATTACGTATGGAATGTTGATGAGCATAAGCAAAAATTAACCAATTTCATCCATCAATAATAGGAGAAACTAGCTAGAGTAAAGCCAAAATTGAGAAGATTAGTAGTAGAAAATAGAAATCTCTCCATGGAGGAAGTTTATGCCCTTTGCCAAAAACTGCAATTGAGGTAGCTACCTGGAAATCAAAGGCTCTTAAATTTGAGAGAGTCAAAGACCATTATAGAGAATAGGTCAATCTACAAAAGGAAGTAAATGAAAAACATATCTAGTTGGCAAAGGCAAAAGTGAATGAAACCCTTTAGAAACTCTAGCAAGGAGAAGAAGGCTGGCAACCCATTGTTGATGGGATAGACACTTACAACAAAGTAGAAATCCACATGGAGTTGCAAGTTGAGGAGATGATGGAATATATGGAGCTTGCCAATATCCATTATGTGAATTTAGCCATGTTGATTGTTAGGTAACCATAGTTAGAATTGGAAAAATAGGTGGCTAGCTCGTACTTATTATATAAGGTTGAGTTCAAGCATTACAAAGACACCAAGAAAAAGCTTGCAGTGGAAAATGTTAAACTCGAAGTTCTCAAGGCATGATTCATTGATCAACGATCAACAATTAAGAACCTAGCCATGAGGATGAGTGACTACCAGGAGCTATAGAATCTAGTTAAGGCATTCAATATTGAATGTAAATAGTTCATTGACTAGTTTGTTAATGTGAAGAAGATGTTCTCGGTAATGCCCTATCCTTAGGATATATCCATTTCAACCCACATTGGTAATCTCACGTGGACTATGAATAATCCTTGAAGTAAGGAGGAGAAGATGAATTCATTAAAAAATTCCTTTTACTTTCTACTAAAGGTTGCAGCCATAGCAGGATAGCCATAGCCACCTTAGTTACTACACATGCCTAAAGCTAGTGAAGATCCTTTAGAGCCTCAGGAGCCTTTACCACCTAGGATTATTTGATCTTCTTCATCACCTTCATGCCATTAGAGGATGTGTTATCGAATTTTTATGTCACATCATGGTATTCAATTTTGTGTCTTGAATACCACCATTTTTTGTAATTTATTGATTTGTATACTTGGGCACTCAATTTTATCAAGTTAGTTCATTTTGTTAAGAGTCCATCAATAATCCCATACCTTCCCAATTTTGTAAGGCAACTCAAGGATAAGTTTTTATTTAGTTGTGGGGGTATGATGAGCATCAAAGTGTTGCATTAATAGGCCCTTGTTGACATGGCTTTATCAACAAGCCTCATTTACATGGTGTTGCCCCATCGATGAGGCCACGTTAACATAGTGTTTGCTATGTCTAAAGGGCCCCGCTGATGTATTCCTATAGTAAAAAATATAAATATGAGCTTCCAACCATATTTATGTACATAGAATTCATAGTAGTAGTAGATCTCTTGCAGTTTGTCCATTTGAAAGTTAGAATATTTCCCTAAGTGCCTGCAGTTGAAGTCAAAAACTGTATGAATATTTATTTGAGCACTATTGTACCTAAACCATACCAGTGTGTATGGTAATAAAGATGAGCCTTTTGATCAAACCTAATAGCACTTAGAATAGATTAATGATTTATTTATGCATTTATTATTTTCATTAATTATGCTGTTAATTAAGATAAATTAGAATTTGAGTGATCATTTAATTAATTAAGCTAAAGAGATTAAGCATATAAGTACGACCACTTCAAGTGTAAACACATATTCACTTAGTAATCCCAACAGTTTTATTTCTTAGTAACCCAACATAGCACTTAGTAACCTAGCAGTGGATACATGGGTTTAGGATGTGTATGAAAAGTGTAATTAAATTAGTTATTAACTTACTTCATCTCTTTCTTTAAGTACCAAAGAACAACAATAAAAATCAAATGCCTTGATTACACTAAACCATGCCATGTGCATCACAAGTGTAATTGGGAAGATAATAAGTAACCATTAGGGCAAGGTCCACTTCCTAGAAGACCAATGTAACAAAAACTATAGAGTCCATAGAATTCAACCAAATTATGTGTGAATGCTTTATGATTCATATGGTTGGATGTAGGGGTACCTTTACCACTCATCAACATATAAGTAGGTGATGAGACGCAGATTGCACAAGCCGCGATATCGCATACCCTGTGATATTGCATACGCGATATCGCGTCTTTCCATGCGATATCATGTACGCAATATCGCATTCCGCCACCATATCTATAAATAAGAGGTGGCACTCCCTTCATTTGGGAATCCTGGCTAGACGTAGCGAAGCTCTAGTAGTTTGAACACTCTAGAGTTAGAATTTTTCCCATGTGCCCGCAGTAGGAATCCTAGAGTGAACGGCTCTTTATTCGAGCAACTTTGTAACCTGAACACAAGTTGTGTATGGCAATAAAGACAAACTTGATTAGATAAACCTTGCAGTACATGGTTTTGTTTTGTTTTTATTTATTGCTTTCCTAGTGTGTACGAGTACGAATTGATTACGAGCATCTACGGATGTGTACGGCTAATCAAGGAATCGGCTGCTCATCGCAACACATGAGTACGACTTGACTACGAGCATTGTGACTGCTTGGTAACCCAGTAG
>MNCI01015424.1:0-11921 GCA_015680685.1 Gnetum montanum
AGGCCAAAGTGGATTCTATTCGTCAGATTCTAGAACCAGTAGCAAAAATAGAACATTCCCACCAAGATGATTCACTAGCTTAGCAAGAAAACCTTGAGGTGACCTTGATAAAAGCTTGCTTGAATCAAATTAGAAGAAGGGAGGTCCAAAAAATAGTGCTCAAGGAGTTAAACTTTGGCTCTTTTATGGAGCAAGCACCTAAAGAGGTATAGGACCAACAGAAGACCTCTCCCATGTGGTCAATTATCACTTCCCACAGGAAGTGGTATATAATAGAGATGTTCTTATTTTGGAACAATAGGTAGGCTGATTCAATGGTCAAAATTAAGGATATTTCAGTGTTCTACTTGGTGCAAGCCATTGTTGAGGTAGTTGGGTTGTCAAAAAATAGGACGAATCTCACGGAGAGTCCAATGTAGATGAACCCTAGCATCAAAAAAGAATGGATGTAGCAATGCTATGGTATTGATTGCAAGGAGTATGGTGCACTCACATCGACTAAAAGAATTTACTACAAGATTGCAACCTTTCACCTAAACCCCATGGTAAGGCCCAAAAAGACCACTACCTTTCTTTCCCATGCATGCATTGCTTTGAGTGGAAGATTCCCTATTAACCTTCCATAGCTAATCTATCTAGAGATAGAAAAGTAGTTTAAGAAAAATGAGCAAATAAGGAAGGCACTCCCCTTCCCATGCCTCATCAGAAAACTCTATTAAAGGGAAGAGATAGTCCACTATACAAATGATGTTGTTAGATGCACTCCAACCTCTAATTGAACAAAGATGATGAAGGATAAGATGTCTACAAAAAATATTCAAGAAGAGGAGTAGCAGCCACCACATCCAGCTATCACTCAAAAAATTATGTCAAACATCACTACAACATCTGAACAATTGTGTAAGTATGGAGAATGACTCTTGAGTGAGTAAGATAAATAACTAGGCACTAGTGGTGGACACCCATCTATGTATCAGCTAGTAATGGGTCACCTAAATGAGGTAGCCTAAATAATTATCCTAATGGGAGGATGTGGATCCATTTTCATAGCCCAATGAATGTAGTTTTCTACAAGGTCCAATCCTAGTGCCAGATAGGTAATGGTATCTCTCATAGAATAGCAACTGCTCTCAAAGATTTTTGGGAGCACCATGACCTTCTTGATGTACTTGAAGGAAGATGAAGGGGAAATAGTACGAGTGATGTAGCACCAAGGGCAAGAGACAACAACAGAGGTAGTTGCTAATAGAATTGTCAAAACACTCAATACACCTGTGGTGTTTATACTAGACATCACTATACTTAAAGATGTGTAGATGTCCATAGGAACCATAAGTGGCTGAATAAGCATAGCATAGCATGAAGAACTTCTTGACCAACTGGTGGAAATTAGGCAATCACTTCCAGATGTCTTTGATCTTCTAGATAGTATTACTACAACCCACTTAGAGCTACTAGATACAAGGGACAAGAACATCATTTTGGAACGGCAACTCAAAAAAATGAAGGAGCTAAATAAAAGCTTAGTTGCTAAAGTTTCTAAATTAAAAGCATAGATTGCCAACCCTACATTTTTCAAGCGAGCATTGATAAAAGATGAAGCTCTTGAATAGCTTCACATTAGGTTGAATGGGGTTGATAGTGCAATGGAGATGATATTGTTATACTAATCCTTGGTAGAGGCTATCCAACATAAAATTCAAAAGGCTTTGGATCTAACTTTCTAGTTGAATGTATAGCTAACTATAAAAAACCATCACCTATGAAATGTTGATGCACATAAATTACAATTGATCAAATTTATCCATCAACAAGAGGAGTAACTAGCTAGGGTGAACATAGAGTTAAGAAGATTGGAAGTTGAGAATAGAAACCTCTGCATGGAGGAGGTTCATGTCCTTATCCAAAAGACTACAATAGAGGTAGTTACCTAGAAATCAGAGGCTCTCAAATTTGAGAGTCAGGAATTACTATAGAGACTAGGTTAGCCTACAAAAAGAAACATATTTAAGTGGCAAAGGCAAAGGTGAATGAGACCCTCCAGCAACTCCAACAAGGATGTGAATTATAGCAACCCATCATTGATAAGATTGATCAATACAATAAAGTAGAAATTTGTCTAAAGAAGTTGTAGGTAGAAAAGAGCTTAGCTAAAAGAATGAATGACTACCAAGAGTTGCAAAATGCAATTGTTGATGCCAATCTTGCCCATCCTAGGCATGAGGCCATGATCAACATATTAATGTGGTAGAAGTTGATGGGTATTATAGGAATGGACACAACCTACTCTAACATGTAGCAGCTATAAAGATGGATTTATCGGTAGATCAGGGGGGGTGGCTAGCTTTCTCTCTTGATTCCGAGGTGACAAGAAACATTTGCGATGCATCAACAGTGCACCAGAACTAGGAGAAATGAATAGGCACATGGTAGGGACTAAGCTCTCTCTTTCTCCCCTCTCATGATGCACAACACACAACACATGTCAGTTGGTTGTAGACATTTCTCTTTCTTCTACTTGCAAGTAATGCACCAGCGAAGGACATAGTAGCAAATTTTAGGGCACATGTAGGAGATGT
This sequence comes from Gnetum montanum, assembly GCA_015680685.1. Lineage (NCBI taxonomy): Eukaryota > Viridiplantae > Streptophyta > Gnetopsida > Gnetales > Gnetaceae > Gnetum > Gnetum montanum. The sequence goes on from MNCI01015424.1 coordinate 2,580, forward strand.
CAGTAGTGACATGGACATTGGCATCTGTGCAACAGATGCACAAGTAGTGGCAATCTCCTTGTGCAATGTGCATTAGAGGTTGCCCCTCTCAGGTGTGAGCGTGGTAGCACATGCTTTGCAAATACTATCTATGATGTGTAGTAGGCACATGAGACGTGATAGGGTAGAGGCACAAACTATGACAGTGGGCATTGGTAGCAGCATTGCCTTCCCACCAATAGTAGCAACATCTCTCTTTGTTCCTAACGGGCATCATCCCATTGGCAGGATTTTCTACATGTGTGGGTGGTGAAAAACAATAGAGAGTAGGTGGCGAATAGAGGCTAACAAGTTGCAGATGGTTGCTAAACTACATAGAACCATTAAGCCTCCTCTTCTTTGACCCATAGGTGGCGGATAACACACCAAATGATGGTGGTCAAGTAATGGTGGTGGCCACATCAAGGTGGTAAATAACTTCTATAGTTTTGTTTTCTTTCTCTTGTGCATGGAGATGTGAAAATGAAAGGTGGTGCTAGCAATCATGTTTCTCTCTCTCAATCCACATGAAAAACATGGGATCCATCTTCCCTTTCACTCATCCACTGGTGGCTATGAGTAGTGTTGCAGTAGTGTCCACAATGGACTGATAATGAATAGGTGGTGGTGATACTAGGGAAAATTTGAATTTTTCTTTTGGATTACTTATTGTACTCTAAAATTGCAAAAATATTCAATTTAAATTCTTAATTATTTTCCTTGATTTGTTATTTTTAAAATGTTACATAGCCTTCTCTAGTTGAGACTATTCCTGAGTTTCCATACCCATACAGGAGGTGCCTTAAGCGATAGTCTCTTAAAATCAGTTTTTCTTAGGTGTTCGTGTGTCCAAAATTTATACATCAACACATTTTTGAGTGCCTACAACAAGAGTCTAAGTGTACAAGGATCTTTGTTTGAATATTGATGTACCTGAGCGCAATAGTGTGACAAGAATAAAAATGAACCCTTTTGGATAATTATTGTAGCACTAAGAATAGATTAATGTTTCCTTTAATGCACTTTACTTTCATGTAGTTACTTTAATGCATTTATATTAAGCAATTAATTTTTAGTTAATGAACACAAGCACAACCACTTTGAGCATACATATAGTGCTTGGTAACCTAGCAACACTTAAAGTTTGGTAACCCAATAACATTATATGTGTTCAGGATGTGTCCAGGAAAGTGGGATCTTGAGTTAGGCAAACTAGGTAGTGAATAAGTTAGATCTTAAATTACTATACCTTTCATTTTTGTTGTAGATGACTAAACTTATAAAACATAAAGTAAGAACAATCATGTACCTCAGTTACACTTAAACCATACCCTTGAGCTTCACAAGTGTAGTTGGAAAGACAATGAACATTCCTAATGTTTATTTCACTTCCTAGAAGAACTAGTGCACTAGAGAACTATAGGTTCATAGAATTTGATGAAATCACGTGTGAATTCCTTAGTGATTCATATGGTTGGACATAGGGGTACGTTGTCGCTCATCATTGGTGTTGTTGTTATGGACCTTTTGGTTGTTTCATGTGCTATCTAGGATTTAGTGGAAATTATTCAGAATCTTTGGAATGAACCTTAGAGTCATATCATACTTTATAATAAATACAAAAAAATTTAAAAATCACACTGTGTTTCTATCATCTAATTGAAAATGTCTTTTTCTCATAGGATTGTTTCTCTACCCAGGTCTACTGGAGCTCATCAACTGATGCCTTAAAAATATCTTGTGGTATATGCTCATCCTAATGAGTATGTACCAAATTTCACCTTCATCCTACATCAAGATGAACAACTACAGTGACATGACATGGAGGGCACATTGTGTTACCACCTGATTGATTCGTTCCTATAGTGATCCAACAAATTCTTATACAATGGGTTCTCTAGGAACATCATGCCAAGTATGTTATGCAAGATACTGACACCAAGGAATATCATCCCACTAAGGCACAACATCTACGAGATCGAAAACTAGAACAACGTCATGAATTTGTGAAAGGAAAAGGATTTAATGATTTTCTATTTCTGCTATGCTAAAAAGATGATGGGGAATCCTTCTCTGGGGGTTTTTAATCAAAGAAATTCCTTTCTTTGACTTCAGTGAAGGAGGTTAAATTAAAAACCTATGGTCCACAATTCACAATCTCAATTCTAGTAAGAATGGATCTAATAACAAAGAAGGATCCAATGATGGAAGCCAAGGTAGGGGTGTAGACAAGAAACAAGATTGTGATCATGGGTACAATCACCAAAGAGGTGGTAGTAAGCATTGTGATGGTGCTATTCCTCCTTCCTCTTCACCTTCATTATCATCATCTTCTTCTTCTGACTTTGATTGCCATTGTAGGAGGCAAGACCGTGATGGAGGTAACCAAAATGATTGATGGGACCAAAATGATCAAAGGGATTGTCAAGAAAGGCAAGAGCAAGGGCATGGACATTCAAGAGAGGCACATCACCATGAATAAAGGGGTAGTAGAGGACATCTTAGGCACCATGATTATGGCCTTAGTGAGCCTTTAATTACTACTAAAAGTATGCTCAATATTGCAGAGGTAGTATGACTTCCAACAAGGCATGTGAGGGATAGTCAGATCAAAAGGCTAGACATGAATAATGTTCCTCGGTTCGAAGGGGGATATAACTTTGATTTGAAAAATCATCTCCAAGATTTTCAAGATGTATGTGCCTTGAAGAACATAGAGAATGAGTGGCAAAACCTTAAGTTTTTCCCAAGGACATTCATCAAAGAAGTAGAGAACTAGTGTTGGTCCTTAAAGCTAGAACTTATGAGATGATGGAGTACCATGCTTGAATTTTTTAATGATAAATATCAAACATATTCCAGAGTGTCCAACTTGAGAAGGTAAATCCAAGGATGGAAACAAGGAATACATGAACCCTTGGATGTTTCCATCAGTTGATACTATTCCTTAATGCAAAAATTTCCTAGCCATGGTTATTCTTAATTGGATCAACTTTGCCACATTGTAGATGGGCTTTGATTAGAGAAAAGATAAACCCTTGGTGTCTATGCCCAAGGCCGATTGTTAGAATTAAGTGATTGTCAGATACAAAGACTAATCAAGAAGGTAGCTAAAGAGGAGGATCAATTATGAAAAAGAGAAATTGCAGAAGAATATAATCACAATCCTTCCATTCACAAGAGGGAGGTTCAATTCTATGATAGTGAGGAAGAATCTGCACCTAATGAGATGGTGAATAGGAAAACCTTGCCACTCCATGGATAGTAGATTTCAAGGCACATACATCTTGAAAATCTCCATGGTTGATCATAATTTCAATCTAAAATTATGACCAAGGTTGATCAATTATGGAACTCCATGGATAGTAGATTTCAAGTTATTCTAAAAATTGTTGAAGAGTCCAAAGAATAAGGTAGTGATCGTGATTGTAGGAGGCACAAGAAAGTTAAATGTGCCTATAAAAAAGGTAAGGGCAAGGTTGCTACAATAGAAGAAGTTGCAGAAAGAGAATCAGATGATGATGGTGGATGTGACATTTGCTAGTATGTACATCCTAAGGGATGTTGCCCCATAGTGTCACATTTATAGGAGTTTTGGGTGTATGTTTTAAATCCAAGACTAACAAAAAGATAAACATCTAAGAGATTACCTTATCCTCAATGTAATTTTAGGTAGTTCCACTAGTAATAGAAATATTATCCTAGTGGAACTCCACCACAACCATATGAGTAGTATCAACAGTGGTAGCAACTACAATCATGGGCACTAACACCACCATGACAGTAATACCCTTACAGATAACTTGATCTATATGGGTACTACATTTAGCAACCCTTATCTCCATGTGACTCCTCCAATCACATTTCCACTTTTCAATCTCACTATCATCCTTCTGATTATTATTAAACTCATTCTTCACATGAAAGATGGGATTCCACCTTTTATCCTTAACCCCCTCCTATCCTTGCACATGTTCCTCCTCCAACTGCATAGCTACCACCTACTCCACCTATGCAGGGTGAAGTACCAGCTCAACCGTAACAACACAATGCTACTAGGGTTGTTAATCTACAACTGGTTCATCAACTTAGTGGGTTGAATACTCGATTAAGAAAAAGATCTTTCTTTCAAACCCATAGTCCAACCACGATTAAGAACCTTGTCCCTTCATCTTCCTCTGCATCAACTTCCTTCAAGTCCCCTTCAGATCAAAACCTACCTAGGATCCATATTGTGATGCTTACTCATACTATTTTTGATTTGATCTTTGTAGGAGACCTTTCTAGAAAACTAGCTAATCCTAGAAGTCCTCTCATTTATTTGTAGATTGCTAGGAATGAACTGTGCAAAGCTCTTCTTGACTTAGGTTCTAGTGTCAATTTAATTTTTCATGAGATGTACATTGCATGAAACCTACCTCTTCTTAAGAAGAGAAATATCAAATTAGAATTGGTAGACTAGTCCAACACTATTTCATTGAGACTAGTGGATGACATTATAACCACTATCTCTAGGAAATCTTATCTTGCTGATTTCCTAGTGATCAAAGTAGAGAACTACAAAGGGGATTTCCCAATCATCATGGGAAGGGCATGGCTTAGCACCATTGATTCAAGAATGAGCATCAGAGATATTTTCCTAGAAATATCCAAAGAAAATGCATTTAGAAAGATCAAGAAGAAGTGAGTTCCATGCATTCCGTACAATGATACAAGGTGTGATTATATGCAGAAACTCTAGTCTATGAAATAAGCATCTATCTTTGCATGCAAGTAGTGTGCACTAGAAGTAATTCAATGGTGTTTATACATAGTAGCCACAAAATAGGAGGGCACCTAGTGACTGAGCTTTGATTCTAAGAGCAACACACTTTGCATGGAATTGACTAAGAGCCAAACATGTGCATATGTCATAGGCATGGATGAACTAGAGCAAGTTCATCACCAACTCTCTAATGATGTAAATGATAATTCTTATTGAGAAGATTTGGAAATTAAAAATTTTAAGTAAGAGCCCCTTAAACTAAAAATCCTATCGGCTAAAGTGGAATATGTGTTTTTAAAAAATAGGAAGTTGGTCATAATCAATGCAAATCTTGCTCTAGAGTAGAAAAAGATGTTGTTGAATGTAATTGAAAAATGGTCAATAGCTTTTGCTTGGTCATATCTTAAACTCATATGGATCGATCCTAGGATATGCTAGCATTGCATCTACACTGATTCAGCCATGAAGCCAAAGAGATAGCCACAAAGGTAATTGAATCCCAAACTGAAGCAGGTCATCAAAGAGGAAATTGAACAACTCCTCAATGCAAGGTTCATTTATTCCATTATGAATAATGAGTGGGTAAGTCCACTCGTAATTATGCCAAAGTAAAGAGGTAAGTGGTGAGTCTACATGAATTTTTAATTGTTGAATATGGCAACATTAAAGGACCATTTTTGAGTGCCATTTATTGATTAGGTGTTAGACATAATATCTAAACATTACTACTACAATTTTCTAGATGGTTATAGTGGTTATAACCAACTTCAAATTGCACCAGAGAACTAGGTAAAGATAACATTCATGAGTCCTTGGGGGAATTTTGTATATTGTAAGATGCCATTTAGTCTATGCAATTCTCTTGCTACATTCCAAAGCTTGGTTCTAAGCATTTTTCAATAGAAAATTGGAAGTGATATATATGTCTTCATGGATGAATTTTTCACTTATGGAGCTACATTTGAGCAAGCCTTGGACCATCTTGAGTAAGTGCTAAAATTATGTGTTGAAACCAACTTGCAGCTCAATTAGTAAAAAAGTCACCTAATGGTCTAGGAAGACATTGTATTGGGGCACAGAATATCACAAGTAGGAATTGAAGTAGACCTTGAGAAAATAAGGATCATCCAAGGAATAGCTTGTCAATCAAAAACTGTTAAAGATGTTTGATCATTCCTTGGACATACTGGCTACTATCAGTGATTCATATAGAATTTCTCTAAGATTGAAAAGTTGTTGGTGGAGCTAACAAAGAAAGCTACTTCATTTATCTGGATCATTGAATGTGAAAAAGCATTTCAATAGTTGAAAGAGAAACTTGTAGAAACTCCAATCCTACAAGCACCTAACTAGTTCAGACCATTTCATATCATGACAGATGCATTGAATTATACCTTGGGAACCATGCTTATATAGATGGATGATAAGAAATTTCCATACTACATCCACTACGCTAGTCGAAGCATTATGGATGCACAATTAAACTACACCACTACAAAAAAAGAATTAATGGTAGTGGTGTTTTCTCTAGAGAAGTTCAAGCATTATGTGCTTAAATACAAGGTTTTTATGCACATATACCACAATGTCATTTGTTTCCTGATGAATAAGCCATTGGTGAGCCCCCATGTCATATGATGGCTAGTGATCTTGTAGGAATTTGTTCTTACTATGGTAGATTGAAAGGGCATTGATAATGTGATCATTGATCACTTGTCTCAGTTGTGATGGAACAACAAAGAGGAAGAAAACCAACTATCTAATATGTTTTGTGATGAACTATTCTTTGTTGTAGCTATAACTGAATAATTGCCCTATGAGCCTAAACGATATGATGGCATTCTCACCTAAGAGATGCCACAAGGGTTATACCATCAAAAGAAATAACAATTTCTTTACCAAGTAAAACACCTCATGGAGATTAATGGACACCTCTACAAGGTGTATGCTGATGGCCTGGTTTGTTGGTGTGTTCCTGATGCTAATTAACTACATGTTCTCAAAGACACTCATGAAGGTCCTTGTGGAGGACGCTATGCTAGAAGATGCATGGCGATTAAAATACTAATGGTAGGGTACTATTGACTAACAATCTTTAGGGATGCTCACCATTACATCTACTCTTGTGAATGATGCAAATGAGATGGTGGAATGATTGCTCAAATGGAGGAACCTTAGTAATCGATTCAACCACTGGAATCCTTTGACATCTAGGGTATTGATGTCATAGATCCCATCACATCCATGTGAAATGGAAAGGTGTACATCATAGTTTCTATTGACTATTGTACGGAATGGGAAGAAGTAGTAGTTGTTATCACCTATACATCTTCTACTACTACTCATTTTGTACAAAAAAATGTTATAAATAGGTTTGGTATGCCACATGAATTAATTTCTGATAATGGAACTCACTTTATAGCACCACTTTTCAAAAGCTCATGCAATGCTTGGGGGTTGAACATAAACTCACAACACCCTACCACCCCCAAGCCAATGGTCAAGCTAAGGTTATCAATAGAGAAATCACAAGGATTCTAACAAGAACTGTTAGCAAATATAAGAAAGACTAGAGCACCTCTACGATGCCCTTTGGACCTACTATTGAACATGGAAACTTCCTATTGGCTATTCTCCCTATGAGCTTACATACAAAAGACTGCCAACACTTCCTATTCAATCCAAGCTTCGTACACTTTCAACAGCCTATGACCCTGACCTTGACTTGAGTTTATCACCAAAAAACAAAACTAATGAATCTCAACCTACTAAGAAAAAACCATTTGGTGGCCCTATCATCTAACAAGTTGCACAAGGCCTACAACAAAAAACACCATGATTGTAAAATTAGAAAAGTCAAATTTCAATTGAGCGATAAGGTTCTTTACTAGAACCCCACACACATACCTCAATGAACTAAGTTCCAAATGTTGTGGGAAGGGCCTTACATCATTTATAAAACTTTTTCTTCTAGGGCCATGATGATCTACAAACTTGAGAGCCCAAATAAGAAATAGCAGGTTAACATCCAATAAATCAAACCTTTTCGTGAGCATAAGCCAGCTAGTACAACAAATACCTCATCAAATGAACAACCATGCTCCATATTTTGGATCTCCTCCTTTCAACTTAGTTGTGGGGGAGATGGCCATCCATGCTAACCATATAAGTGGCTTCTTAGTTTTTCAACTTTTTGTTTTACACATTTTTTATTTTACAACTTTTTGTTTTACACATTCTTTATTTTACATATTCTTGTTCTCATGTCATTAATATTTTCTAATTTTTTTACATCATCATTAGTACATTTGCTATTTCTTAAAAATTTTACACTTTCTATTATATTTTCTCTTATTTTATTTTGGTATGATTTTCTAACTTTTTGTTAATAAGTGCTAGGTGCAGTGGTAATGAATTTTTTGATGGTGGTATGTATCATTTTATTATTTAAGTGTTGGTGTTTAGATTCTGGCTTTGAATTTCACTACAGATGATTAGGACATGGTTTCTTTTTCATGCAACAAGCATTGAGTCCACAACATCCACCCATCCACAAACTCTATGGTTTTCCTTAGTTGGAAAATGCAATCCCCTTTTCATTAACAAAACTTTAACAAATTTGTGACTATGGTAGTTTCTAGAATTGGAAAGGATTCAAATGTTTGAATAAGGTGTCACTTCAAGGGGATTTGATATTCATTATGCCTTTTTGTTTTCTTGGGTGCATGTGTGTTTTTATGGATTTTTTATCATTCTATGTCGATCAATAAAAGGAAGTTGAATAAGTCTTTGCATGGTGTGGTTCTCATAAAAAAATGATGAAAATTCAAAGCAAAGTTGGTAGGAAAAATAAATGCATATGTCTTTGCATGTTGTGGTTCCCATTTCAAAAAAATTGATGGAAATTTAAAGCACATTCCTTAGACAAAATACATGGGCTACAAGCATTGGTTGTGGAACTAGAAAGGCATGTTATCGATGCCTAAAGGTTTCCTCTAACTAAATTCCTTTCTCATATCCTACTTTTTTTCCTTCTTTACTAAGGAATGGTGGTTGTTTTTTCAGAGCACTCTTGTGTCTTAGGAGGATGAATTGGTCTTAGAATGGTGATGCAAAATCATTGAAAAATATTTGTTTTGGTTAATGGATCTTATCAAGTTACTTAGCCATAAAATCCACAAGGGACTTCATGTCACCTTAATCAAGAACTCCATTCCACTCTCTCTCATCCATTTATGCTTTCCATGTCTCACCTCACTTCAAGTTTCGTGTTCTTGTTTGATGTCCTAGTTTGATGTGTCAAAATTCGTAGGTAGTTTTTTTTAGGTTTTGTACTTAACCTTCTATAACCATTAATCATCCACAGAGCCCATGGACTCTTTGGTTTAAAGTTATGCAAGGGCAAAAAAGGCCTGTGCTTGCTTTGGGAAGGACCCACTTGCATATATTTTGGTTGGGTTAGTTAAGTTCTTTATCCTTAAACACTCTTACAATCAAATTCTTTTATTTATCTTATCAGTGAAATCCAATTGTGCACATCTTCACAACAATTTTCAATA
>MNCI01015428.1:10344-40149 GCA_015680685.1 Gnetum montanum
AAGTACTCCTGAACTTGGTAGTGACATTGGGGAGTTGTGTGACTCATAGAGTCACTTGGAGAAATCGGCTATTGCACATAATATCCATATGGGTCTAGCTACCGGTAAGGGTACTGTTGTGTTGGCAGTGGCATCCCCCATGACTATGGGTATTGCCACTGTTGATGCTGTTTGAGGGGTTGTAGTGGAGTTCCACTTGGATAGTACATTAAGGGTTGGTGGAACTATCTTGGGTTACCTTGGGAATAGGGTAACCTACAAGGTGTCTACCGTTTGTTGAGTCTCAAGTTAAGTGCATACACCGTAGACTCTTGTAGATGTGAGATGATTGGACAACATCCCTTAGGATGGTCATAGTAGCAGATCTCACATCCACCATCATCGTGTGTGTTTGAATCCACAACTTCATCGGAGATAGTAATTTTCCCCTTACCTTTGTTATGTGCAGGGCCTGAATCTCTCCGCTTTGTCTTACCTTTGTTACTACTTCGTTCCTCCTTAGACTCCTCTACAATTTTCAAGAAAGTTTCAAGTCTGGAGTCTAAGGAATCCCATAATTAGTCCATCTTAGCTGATACTTCTGTTGTTAATTTTTGGATCAACAAGGTTTTTCTGTTCATCAGCTCTTCGAGTGGTGACTCATCCTCTTCATCACAGAATTTCACTCCCTTCTTTCGAAGGAAGGGATCACGGTTGTATTCTTCCACACTCTCTCTTTTTTGTAGTTCACCTTCTTCTTTTGCTACTTGTTCCAACAAGCGATGAACATCATGGGCTCTAAGTTTTGATAGTCTCCCTTGGGCATAAGTCCCAAGGGTTCTCCTCGTCTCATGTCTTAGCCCATCCACGATGTGATGAAGTTGATCTCGTTGTGCGTAACCATGGCCTGGGCAATGATGTAACAATGTGTAGTAACGAGCCATGGCAGCATTCAAGGGTTCATGAGTTCCTTGCTTCCAACCTTGGATCTACTTACGCAAATTAGAAACTCTAGAGTACGTTTGATACTTATCGTTAAAGAGTTCTAACATCGTACTCCACCTCTGAATGGTTTCCGGTTCCAAGGACCGGTACCAACTCTCTGCTTCCTTGGTGAGTGTCCTGGGAAACAACTTAAGTTTTTGCCACTTGTTCTCTATGTTTTGCAAGGTGTAGGCATCGTGGAATGCCTATAAATGATGTTGTGGATCAACATTGTATCCCCCTTCAAATTGTGGGATGTTGTTCATGTCTAAGCGTTTGATCTGGCTATCTTTTAAATGCCTTGTGGAAATTCTTATAGCCTCTGTTATGTCAAGCATACTTCGGGTTGCAAGTAGGGGTTTGTCATGATCATCTCTTTCATGACACCTATGATGTCTTCGTTGTTCCCTACTTTCCCTTCATTCATGCCCTTGTCCTCTCTCTCAACTCTCTCGTCGAGGTCTCTCATTTTTCTTACCTTTATCCTCTCTGTTATGCTCATAATGGTTGCACCTAGATGTGGAAGGAGAGGATGAGTAATGAGATGAAGGAGAAGAGGAAGGAGAACCATCGCCATGACGATGCTTCCTACCTTCTCTTTAGCTACTACGGCCCCGATCATGATGATGATCTAAGTGCCCATCCTTGTCTTTTATTGTTGTTCCCTCTATGAACAGTTGGTGTTCACAGGGATCAGAACCAGTGTTATGTATCATTGAGCATAGGTTCTGATACCCCACCTCCTCACCATCATTAGGACGGGGAACATCTTTTGATAGCAGACCTGTTATGAGTGGTTCACCATCTTCGATTTCACTAAGGATGTGTGAGACCTCTTTGCCATTCAACAGTGTATGTTGGCTCTCCTTCCTTGAGTCCCTCATACATTGTAAAGCTGTGGGATGGTAATCCCTCGCGTCAAAATTTTCCGCAACGTATTTAGCATATAATTTTATCATGCCAATCTGTGCCAAAGCACGAAGAAGCATGTTTGGGACTGCACGATCTGGAGGTAACACGATGTTACCTTGCAAGTCTCTCTAGTGCATCTGTTCATCTTGATGGAAGATAAAAGTAAATTTGGGAGTATACTCATCACGATGAGTATATTCCACCCTATATTGTTGAGGAACTGGTTGATTTAGGTTATGTGTTTTTGATTGTCGACTATTCTTTGTATTGTCCCTAGGTGGTGAGTTTCTCTTATGAGAAGAAGACATTGTTATCAGTGTGCTAATTTTATTGTTATATAATATTTTTCTTTAATTAACCAGAAGGTTCATTTAGGCTCCCAATGATGTGAGTGATATCCTATGTTCTATTTAGTGCACAAACACTTAATTCCTTAGTAACGGTGCCAATGATGAGTGGCGAGGTACCCCTACACTCAACCATGCGAATACGAGTGTAGCACGTGCGATCTGGTTGAACTTCGCAGACTAAGTGCCTACACGCCCCATGGAACACTTAGGGTTAATCATTCGTTGTCTTCCTAGACTTACTTGTAGTTGTCACAGTGTATGGTTAAGTAAGTTCGAGGTATATGATTTTTATAGCTTTTTATGTTTTTGTCTCCTATGCTATTTAGTTGAAGGGTTGAGAAACTAATTACTAACTCTAACTAATGAACTAAGTCTAAATTACCTAGCATCAGCATCTGTTCCCACTTACCGTACACANTGATGAGCATCCGTTCCTTGATTATCCCTACACATCCTTAAATGCTCGTAATCAAGTCGTACTCATTCCGCATTACTAGGAGATAAGGGTGAGAGAAAAAGCAATAAATAACATTAAATAAAATCCTATTCCATGCACTACAAGGTTTATCCAAGAAGTTCGCCTTTATTGCCATACACAACTTGTGTTTAGGAATAATGTTGCTCGAATAAAGATCCGTTCACTTTAGGACTCCTACTACGGGCACATGGAAAATATTCTATCTCTGGAGTGATCAATTTGCCAAAGTTTCCCTACTTCTAGCCTAGAATGAGGAAGCAAGGGAGAGCTGCCTCTTATTTATAGATATGACGGTGCATCGCGATATCATGTACACGATATTGCAGGGGACGACGCGATATCGCGTATGTGATATCGCATGTCGCATCTCATCACCAAACTACAAAATTTAACTTTCAACCTTCCAATAAAATCCAGAGCTTGAGTTTGCATATCCTTTGACCGCATAAAAATTAGAATTTTTGGACTTCGACGTCATGTACTTGATGTTGGGTCTAAGAAAAGTATATATAGTTGACCCCTACACAACATGAACTTCATTCTCTCATTTATTACTAGGGGAGTTGTTACAATTTTTTTCTCGCAACTTAGAGCTCTATGCCTCCATATTTCACTTGCGATATCTAGCTCTTTAATGCTTCAATTTCCATCCTATTTGAATCTATCTGAACCTAGAGTGTTCAACTTACTTGTTCGGGGGGGTGATGGGGTATGTGCTTGTGTGCAAACCTTGTGCTGATTTGTTAAAATTTGCTATCACCCAGAAGGTATTCTAAGGGTAAGGATGTTAAGAACTATAGGACTTATAATGAAAAATCATTAATGATAGTACTAGATGTCCAATTTCTCTAACCCTCAAGCCTATAACCATTATTTTAAGCCACATATAATGAAAAAGGAACTAGTTGCAATGGGTCGTAGGAAGAGATAGATACTTTTTGGGGGATTTTTTCTTGAAAATTTTCCTAACCCTGCAATCAAATCCATAATGAGCTTAATGAACTAAGGTTATAAGCTACGAATTGATTAAGGATAATAAACATAACCTTGGTAACACTTGGTTTTTTCTTGACTACAAATGGCCCCAAAAAGAGGTGCTCAGCATGAACTCTCGTAGAGAGCCACTAAGTGTCCATGTGGAGGTCATAGTTAGCAAGGAGAACAAGTGAAACATGATGAATAGGAGGCCCAATCTTTTAGTATCCATCAAGAGGCCCCTGCTACTGGGCAATCCACCTAAGGTGAGGTGGTAGAAGTACTAGCTCTTGAATAAGGACAACGTCTCATGTTGCCCCTTGACTACCTTGCTACCATTTTGAAAAATTCCACATTGGACTTGGTTATTGTGAAAATGAAGTTTGGCCCATTTATGGAATTTGCCCCAGAAGCCATACAATGTAACTTAAAGCATCCCCATTGTGGCCAATCCTATTTGATAGTGGTGAATGGTACCTAGGGGAAGTCTATCAATTCTAGCACAATAAGGATGAAGGTAGCATTGTAAATATCTGTGGGGTGAATGTCTCTTATGTAGTCAAAGATATAGCAACAGCTCTCAACCTGCCTAATGAAGGGGTTAAGGTTGCTCACCTGTCCACTAGATCTAACCCTGAAATGAAGAGACTATGACTGAAGTGTGCATATAGCAAAGAAGATAAATCATACCATGAGATGACCTTGGAAGAAATAACTTACTTCAAGATTGGAACATACCACTTGTTTTTCATAAAAGGGCTCAATCACATCTCCACTTATGCAGCTAGGGGAAGCATCATTTTAAGTAAAAATTTTTTAGTTAACCTCTCCTAGTACTATTTGACAAAGATTTAATGGTGGTTTGAAGAAACAAATCAAGGAGACCAACACTTCCATTCCCCTATCTAATCAGAAAGCTATGCAAATGTGCTAGAATCTTAGGATATACCAATGATATCCTTCAAAAGGCTTAGCATGCCTCCTTTGTAGAGCTCCTCAAAACTACAGCACCAAGAAAATATTTTGGTGAGGAGTAAGAAACTAAAAAGGATGTAGAACTAAGAATTGAAACACAATAAGAGCCTGAGTAGCTCTAGCAAGCATAGGCTCCACCACCACTACTATAAGATTATAGACCATCGATGAGCCACTTGTAAATAATCGCTGAGACCATTAGTTCGGGGAGCAGGGATGAGACCAATCTCTTCTGGGTTATGGATGATGTTGTATGGTCCACTGTATCAGCCAATCCAACAAGGGAAAGAGATCTTGATTCAGTCAAGAGGAGGAGGATCCCAATGGTCATGTTAGATCTCTAGGAATGTTACATCTTTTCAAGTCACTTTGGAAATTGGAGAAGGCACCATAGTCATGGTGCTACAACACAAGGATGCAATGGGTGTAGCAAAGGTGATCATTGATCACATCAAGGAATCATTCAATGTTCCTATTGTGCCTCCAACCAATCTGGCAAGGACAAAAGACACACAAATGCTAACTGAGATCTTAATGACTCTTGTAGTACATGAGGATGTACTTGATCATTTGCTATAGATAGGTCAAGTGATGACCACTCTATTCGACATTCCCAATGATGTCATTGTGGCACAATCCAACCTCATCACTACAAAAAGAAAGTTGATCATGGCTGAGGTTAGGAAAAAACATGCAGAAGCTAAGGTGCAAAGATTGCAAGAAGAGCTAGTTACCCTACGCACTGAATGATGGGATCTTGCCCATTTCATTACACTAGATCAATTGTAGCAATTTTGGATGAAGGAGCTTACCAAGCTGGAAAAGAAGAGAGCAGCTAAAGAGAAACAAAAGGAGATGATGGTTTGGAATGTCTCCACTGTTTATGTGTAAACTCATGCGCATAAAAAGGCATTGATCACTATTCAAGAAGAAAACAAGTAGCTTAGTAAAGAGAATGCCCAATTGACCATAGTGGAGAAGTAAAAGAACATCTTGGAAGAGAGTGTCCACTAGTTAAGAGAATAACTGATGAGGGTCGACTAGGATATGAGTAGATTAGCCTAAGAAAATAGAACACTCTCTATGGAGGAGGCATGCACTATTTGCCAGAAGATAATAATCAAGATGAGCACATGGCAGAATGAAGCCAAGAAACATGAAAAGTTAAAAAACACTTTTGTGACCAGGTTGGCATGTATATGGAAATTAATGAGAAGGAAATCAAGATGGCCAAGGCTTACATCAACTCCTTGGCAACACAAAATTCTAAATGATAGGTCATTTTGGATAGTTATGCCATGGTCCACCAAGCGAAAATTAAAAATAAGGACCTATAGATAGAAGATTTGAAGGAATACATGGTGTTGGCTAACCTCAAATATGCTAACCTTGCCATGTTAACAGCAGGTCATCCCAGAAGCGAGTTGGAAAAGTAAGTGATGACCACCTACATACTATATGAGAAGGAGTTTACAAATTGGAGGGATGCTTTGCAAAATTTACAAGTGGAAATCTCAAAATTAGAGTAGTCAAAGCTAGCTACTAGGGACAGAAAGATGTAGCCTCGAACCTAGCTTGAAGATTGAGAAACTATCATGAGCTAAGGGATAAAGCTAGGGCCTTCGAGGAAGAATGACAAAAGTTCTCAACATGGTACGATAAGGAAAATCAAATGTTTCCCCAACTACCATGTCCTTGGGATGTATCGATGCTAGCACACATTAGCACAGTAGCCTAGATGGTGCATGACCCAAGGATGGAGGAGGAAAAATTGTAGGCCTTACTCAACCATATAAATTTTAGTAGCCTGACGATAAAGGAAAGTGACTAATGGAAGAGCCACCACCTCTAGGAACCACATGAGCTTCCTAGTCCTATTTATAATTTTATTTTGTAATAATGTGTTCCATTTTTTTACTACAACACTACAACATGTGAAGAGTTAGTTATTTTGTCCCTTATTTGAGTCAGTCAATAATCCCATACCTACCCATTATTTCGGAAAGAACTTATTTCTCATTTTTGTTTAACACAAGGATGAGTTTTCATTCAGTCATGGGGGTATGATGAGTTGTGATTTGATGGGCCCTGACATCGGATATGCAACGTCGGGACTTCGACATCACGTATTTGACGTTAAGGCTAGTAAGTGACGTTGGATACCTGACATCACCTCATCTAGACCTTTCCTATAAATACTACACTTGGGGTTCTATGTGAGACATCTTAGAAATAGTTAGTTTTTAGTTTCTTTTCTTTAAAGTTTGTTATTCCCAGTGCATGCTCATAGTGTGATGTTTGTAATCATATGACACCTTTGTTCAAGTGTGACGTACTTGGACACGTTATATGAATGGTAATAAAGATCAAGATTACTTTCATCATTGCAACATCCACTTAGATTAATATTTTTGTTTTAATTATTTAATACTTTCTTTAGTTAAACATTTTTATTTATCATTATTCAGTCTTCTTGTTGTTAAGCAGAATGTGTACACCTTAATCACAAACGTTTAAGTGTAAATACTTGATTGCCCAAAGGTGTATCGTTTAACACAACCAATGACGTATACTTGGTAATCCCAAAAGTAGCTCAATGAAGTCTAAGACATGTACGAACAATTAAGAGTGGATACCATTACCATTGGCTAACTTAAAAAATTTATTTTTTATTATTCATTAGTTAATCAATTTATCTCTTTTCATCACTAGGAGTAGCATAGAATTAGGAAACATCATACGACTCACTTTGGACTAAATCATACATGACAAAGCTACCACTAGTCTAGGTGGAAAGATAGCGAACTGCAATCAAAACATGACAATCTAGATGCCACAACTAGTCCCATCCACGGAATTCAGCTAGATCATGCATGAATGCTTGTGATTCATATGGTTAAGCATAGAGGTACCTCACTACTCATTAATCCCTAAACTTTGGACTAACATATTGTATGCACTTATGTTGTGCTTACAAGTGAAATGATCATTGAGGTGTAGTTTATCTTGAGTCCACTATAGAATACTTAGCTACTTTTAGATTAAGAGTGATGTTGAGTGTTACTTCTCTATAACAATGTCATTACACTTGGTATCAAAGCCAAGGTTATGAATCATGGTTCATTGTAGGGAGCATAAGTAAATGGGAAAAAAGACATGGTGAAGTGACTTCAAATAGGGAGCATATGTTCTTAATTGTGTCTACAAAAGTAGGGAGAAAAAATTTGTATAATGACTTCAAGCAGGAAGCACATGTTCTTGATTGTGTCTTCAAATAGGAAGCACAAATTTCTATTGTAAATTAAAGTAGAAAGTACAATTTTGGGGATTGTGACTCTATGTAGGAAACATAAGATTGGGGATAGAGGAATGAGTACCTTCTAATTTATTCACATTTGTATTATAATAATAAGGTATTAGCCTAGTGATAAGACTTTTAATTTGAAATATCTAATGCATAGTATATTACTACAATGTATAGTGAGATGATTCACATTTTGGGCAAGTCTTGCTCTAGGTTGAAAGGTTGGTATCATTTGCATGAAAAAGGGCAAGCCCTTTCTTCTTTGACTTAGGTTGCATGAGCATCTCAAAAATTTAATTGAATATCAAATTAAATTTTTTTATTTTTATCTTTATTTTTTGAAAGGGATGGGGGAAAGGAAGGGTGTATTAGGTGGGGGTGCGGGGGGGAGATGTCGAACCCCAAAAAGAGAATTTTATTAATTAAATGAGATTAAGTACATGATCAACATTTGAACATATTGATGGTTAAATAGGGAGAAGAACAATGTCAAATGTAGATGTTGAAGAAAAACATCTTGAAATATAAACCTTCACATGATGTGGGAGTACATTCTAAAGAGCAACCTCATGCTAGGAGTCACTAGGAACTGTGAGTTAATAAAACTAGGGGAACTACAGAGAGCTAAAAATGCTCAAAATTATGATGAGACACTCCAATGTAGTAGATCGAGATGGGGAAGAGTGCACAAATTGGTGTATCTACTCCAAGGCTGCAAACAATAAAACAATTGATTAGTATCCAACTTTAACTTAGAAGTGTAAGATATAATTTGGAAATGCACAAGGAAAATAATTTGAAATTTTTCCATAATAGATAAATGGTTAGAGTTAGATGCATTAGTGTTTTGGAAAAGAGCAGTGCATTTGTGCTTCCATATATAGTAAAGAATGAGTGGCCTAATAACTTCCCCAAGAAATTGAAGGTCAGTAGATGGAGTGGCTAGAAAGTCGAACAAGATATCCTCATGGGAAAACTTGCACAAAGGGAAAACTTTAGAAATCCACTCCCATGAAGATTGAGCGAAGGGGAAATGCCAAAAAATGTGGACAAAATCATTAAGACCTCCACAGAGAGGGCAATTAGGATTTGGAATCCCAAGGTATTCATGACGTTTGCTGATAGGTAGGCCTTGATGAAGAAGGCATCAAAGAAATTGTTTAATTTTTGGAAGAGTCGGAAGGATCCAAACTTGTGAGAAGAGGGAGAGCCAAAACTGTTCTGACTCTTCTTTGTTCCATGAACTATTGCAACGATTAACAATCATAGAGGAATCATGCAATAACTGAAAGGGCACATGTGGTTTATAGGGTAGAAGGTTTGATCCATTAGTCCACTGAAGACCATGGAAGAGACTAGGAATCAAAGCATCCAAATGCAAGTACTGATGAATGAAGCGATAAAGTCTTTCAAGGCAGTGGTGCATAGTTCTAGAAGCCCCATATAAGTTTTTGAACATATCCCGATTAATCCACTGATTGGTGAGATGAAGACATTTAAGGGATACAACTCCCTTTTGAAACCAAATGGTGTCTGTCCTGGCATTTGAGGTGGCTAGAGGAGTAGGCAATAGGGGTAGCCACCAAGGGCAAGTCTTAGAAAGGAGAGTAGGATTGATATGAACATTATTCCAATTCACATGATAATGTAAGACCTACCAAGCCTTCCAAATGCTTTTGAAAACATGTGTTCTAGGAATGATAATGTCATGAGGAGAAATGATCCAATTAACAGGGTGGATACCCTTCCAGATGGACTTATTCTTAGGGAATGCTTGTCGAAGCCTTAATTGAAGAAGATTCCCAATAATATTGGGGGCATCTAGGTGCTGAACCAACCACTTAGCCACAAGGGTGAGACCTTGCTTAAAGGAGTTCTAAAGGTCCAATCTACCTTTGTTCTTAGGAAGAGTTACTATATTCCAGGCAACATGATGAAAGCCTTTTTGGGAGTCTTTAGACGACCACATGAAGTCTCGAAATAATTGTTCAAGCTTTTGATAAGAAGCATGGGAAGGGGTCCAACATGATGAATAATAAACATGGGTAGAGGCACAAATAAACTTACAGATGAGATACTTACCGGCGAGGGTGAGGGGTTTGGTTTTCCATTTTTCGATTTTCCTTTGAATTCAAGAGAGTACTTGGTTCCATAGCTTTTAAGTTGGGCCTCTAGAGCAAAAAGGGATTCCCAAGAGCTTAATGATTTCATGATCTTGAGTACGCTTCCAACTATAATTGGAAAAATGGCTATAATTATTGGTGAAGCTATATATTGAAGATTTATGCCAATTTATCATAGATCCAGAGAGGGAGCAATATTTCTCAACTCGAGACAAGAGATGCTGCACATTAAGAACATTGTTTTGAATAAGGAAAAAGGAGTCATTAGCAAAATGCATATTGAGAAGCTGATGTTGAGGGGAAGATAGATGAAACCCAGATAAAACATTGTTTTGAATATTCAAGTTGATTTGATGACAGAGAAAATTAGTAGCAATGATGAAGAGGTAAGGAGCAAGAGGGCAACCTTGCCTAACAGACCTATGAATAGAAAAGGGAGAAGTGATGCTAAAGGTAGTCGTGATTCATGCAGTAGCATATGAGAATAAGAATTCTACCATATGAATGAACTTAGGACCAAAACCCAATTTAGTCATGCTTTGGATAATGAAATCCCACTTAATATTATCATAGGCTTTAGCGTAATCAAGCTTCATCAGGAGGATATCCTGACCCTCGTCCTTAGCCCACTTAAGACCTTCCCAAGCAGCCACCACGTTATTTAATATGTATCTTCCTTGGACAAAGCTAGTTTGCTAGGGGAAATAATATGAGCAAGGTTTTTCTTTAATCGCAAAGCCAAACATTTAGCCCAAATTTTGTAAACCACATTAAGTAAGGTGATAGGCCACCAATTGGAGATACAAGTAGGATCTCCCGATTTAGGGAGAAGACAAATAATACCTTGGTTTAAGATTGGTCCCAAAGAACCAGTAAGCGTAGCCTCTTTGATAACATGGAAGAGGTCAGAACCTACCAAATCCCAATGTTTTTGGAAAAATTCGACAGGAAAACCATCATAACCAGGGGCTTTCTCGGGGCTTAGGTTAAAGCAAGGCTGTCAAAGCTCAGCTAGAGTAATATCAGCTTCTAAAATTGTCAACATAGAAGAATTAACCAATCTAGGATAATTTAGAGTGGTGGCCGCGAAGGATGCATGATCCATAGGAGTAGTGGTGAATAAGGCCTCAAAGTGTTCCTTAAGGTAAGAGAGAAGACTATTTTGGTCAGTGATAATGGATCCATTTATGGAGAGTTTATCTAAAGAGGGCGAAGGGGAGGACCGGTTAAGGTACTTAAATAATTCCTTACAGTGCTCATCTTGAATGTTTAGCCAAGTGAGTCGGCTTTTAATCAAGGCACCTTGTGCCTTATATACTTCCCAATGTTGAAAGGCTATACGGGCTCTAGCAAGCTCCCCTTGTAGGTGACTATTGAAGGGATCATTAGTTAGTTTGGTTGTAAGGTGCTCAATGGTAGAGCATATGTTGGAGTACTCTTGCCGAGAACGAAAGGCACCTTCCTTACCATAATGACGGGTGATATTCCTAACTCTACTAGTAGTCGGAAGCCACCAGTGGATCCAATCCCTTGGACCTAAGGGTCTAGGTTTAGCATTCCAAAGGCAAGAAAGAAGTTGTTGGGTGGGAGGAGAAGAGAAACATTGACTATGTAACCTAAAGAGATGATAATTACGTCGTTGGTGGTCATTATGAATCTGCATGGATAAAGTAATGGGGAAGTGATCAGATAAGGTTGCGTGTTGGTGGACTTTAGTAGTAGAGAGGGTCTACCAAAAAGAAAGAGTGGAGAAATAATATCTATCTAACTGACTATAAATGCGAGCCTTCCCCTTACGAAGATTGTTCCAAGTGAAACTGTTTAGAGAGCCACTAGCAATGTCTGCGATGCCATCCGAAAGATAGAAACGTTTCTTAAAATTTGACCAGGCTTGATATTCATGATGAGGGAGTTGAGAGAAAACACCCCCAAGCTTATCATGAGAGAATTCCATCATGTTAAAATCACCACAAAAAATTCAAGGAATATAAGAGAGGCTATGAGTGAGTTCATGCCACAATCGGGCCCGTTTGATAGAGTCATTGGGAGCATAAATAGAACAAACTCTGAAGGGACCATGTGAGGAGGAAAAAATAGCCTAAGCTACTCTATGACCTAAATCGAACCCATGCTGTAGGAGTTTGTCTTTCCAGTAGGTTGGAAAAAGAATGGCTGCTCCACCTTTGCCACACTCATGAGAAGTAGCGAGAACAGAAGAATGGGGGAGAAACTAATGGGCTAAAAGAGATAATTGGTTGGCTGAGATCTTGGTTTCTTGAAGGAGGAAATCCAAAGTAAGATTTAGACTAGAGAGGAAGTTGCTGGCTCGTTTGCAACAAAGCCTATCAGTTAGACCTTGAATATTCCAAGATAGGCGGTTCATAGAGAAGCTCTAGATGTTATGAGTGATAGGGTAGTAGAAGAATCAAGGTTAGGGATGTCAGTCATCATAGTAGTGGAAAGAATTGCAAAGGATTTTTTTGTATTAAGAGTTAAAGTTGGGTTAATTTTGGCAGAAGGAGAGGAAGGGGGAGTAGTGGTTTTAGATACTTTGGCCCTTTTCCTTCCTCCTACCATTACAAACTCATCAAGTAAAAGTGAATCTTTGACTAATTGTGATTGGATGATTGGTGCCTTGGACCTAGCCTTAATGAGAGAATGGGATTGGGAGATTCTTGCCTTAGAGGGAGTAGACGAGAAAAAAAGTGGTGGAGCATTGTTAGAAGTAGAACCAAACTTAATGGGATCAAGTGGTGGGTTAGGTTGAGGAGTGACTATAGGCTTGGATTTGGGAGGACTGGTTTGGGATTTTTTCTTAGCTAGAAAGGAACAAGTAGAAATGTGGTGCTCTGCATGATGGCAATAGTTACAAGAGTTGGGAAGATAAAAATACTCTACCTTTTGAGTAAAAAATTTGCCTCCAGCTCCTAAGGTTAAAGTGGTTTTCTTTTGGGAAATGTCAAGTTCGATACAGTAGCGACAAAAGTGAGCCCTGTTAACCTCAATTCCATGGTCAGAGATGACTCGACCCAAGGTGCTAACTATGTCACACTCGATAGATCAAAATATTAAAGGAAGATTAGGTAACTCTACATAACAAGGAATAATATTAAAGGCTGGGTCCTTGACATTGAAATCAAATTTCCAAGCCTGGGCGATAAGTGTAGCATTACGAGTAGGAAAAATCTGAAAAAAGAGAGCTTTCTCGATGTGAGAAGCCTCATAAGGCTTAGCGAGGACAAAATTACAAGCATAGTATCAAGCGTGTAAGACCTGTATCCCATGGGTTTGTAAAATATTTTTAATATGCAAATTGATGCTTAATGATCAAGGGAGAAAACCCATGATTTGAAAAAAAATAAAGTGTGCAGAAAAATATTGAGAAATAGCTTCAAAGATGTCATCAGGTAAATAAAATATAAAGATTGAGAACTTCCCTGAAGTGAAGAAGTAGCATCCACTGAGGATTCATCCATACCCTTGCTTGAAGGGAGCTCCACATCCATTTGAACAGGCATAACGTCCATAATTTGGTCGTAAAGCACTAGAATCCCATGACCATAAAACACCAGAATCCCAAGTTAAAGATCAACGGTAGAGAAAATAGCAAACATGACAATCAAATCTGTCAAATCTAGGGTTGCCTGTTTCTGCCTTCCCAGTCACCGCATGGTTTTATTTTGAAGAAAATCAGAATGAAAAATGTAGCGTGCAACTACGCCGCTTGGGCACACCGTAGCCACCGTAGCCCTGCCAGAAACTGTAGCCCTCTGTCAAGATCCATGTGCACGAAGACCCTTAGCCTCAAGTTTTGAAATCAAAATCACAAGAGCCGAAGAGAAGAAACTCTTCCTGTTACTATTGCTGGAAAGTGGATGCAATACCAATTATGATGTTGCAATTGTAGACACGCTTGCGGAATGCACCCTTTGTGTTTGCACAAAATGCATGTGCCTACGCTTACTCACGTAACTTGACAATGCATAAACCAGTCACTTATCTCAGCACCAAGCATTTTTTCACCAATGCCTTTTCTGCTAAACACCTTTCATGGCGCAAAAATGAGTTGAAGAACGTAAGTGCAACAATGGTTCCACCTCTGGACTAAAGGAAGGATGTATTAGACCCCAAAATATGAATAATAATATTAAAAAAATTTCAAAGTATAGTAGATCATTAAAGAGAGGGTCTAAAGAAAAAGCCCAACAATTTTGGGGTGATGAAGTGTCATAAGTTAATGCGTCGATTGGGCCACATATACGGGGCCGGGTATACGTCGCTGTGTCGATGTGGGCCCGTCGACGTAGCCTCCCTACGTCGACGTGGCCTCGTTTACGTAGCCACCCTTCCCAGCCTATAAATATGAGGGCCTTCCGCCTCATTTAGGCATCTTTTTGAGTATTTGTAGCAAAGCTTTTGTAGTTTGCTCCCACAAGAGATAAAATATTTTCCAAGTGCTCACAGCAGGTGTAAGAAAAGTGATCGAATCTTTATTCGAGCATTGATGTATCTGAGCCCATTAGCGTGACAGCAATAAAGATGAACTGTTCAAGCATACCTTGCAGCATTTGGACTTAGTTATTTCATGCATTTAATAGTTTAATATGTTTATGCTTTATTAATTACTTGTTGATGCTTTATTAGTTACTTGTTGATTATCTATGTTTTCATTATTATAATTTCAATCATTATTGTTCATTCGTAGTTCATTAAAGACATTAGTACAACCATCTCGAACATAATCCAAACACTTGGTAAGCCTAGTGACGCTTAATGTCTGGTAACCCAGTAGTGTTAGGAAATGCTCAGAATGTGCTTGGAAGATGGGACCGGATACTTATGCTAGGAGTAGTTAGAATATCAACTAGGATAATTAGAGATTAGATATTAGTTTATTCCTTACTTTCCATACCTTGATTAGTCGTCGAAAAGATAATTAAAAAGATATAAAAATCATTATCCTTAGTCTCACTTAACCATCGTAAACAGAACCTCACAAGTGAGATTAGAATGAAAATGACCATTCTAACCCAAGGTTTCACTCGTTAGAAGTCTGGTGTATGTTAAGTACTTACAGTCTGCAAATTTCGACTGAGTCGCGTGTGAACACTCGTGATTCGTATGGTTGGGTGTAGGGGTACCTAGCCACTCATCATTGGCGCCATTGCTAGGGACTGTTAGTCTTACATGCGTCATTTGACTTTAGTGAAATTATCAGGATAAAAATATTTCCACACACTAGGCGAGTTTAAGTTAATCATAAGGTACACCGGTTACATGGACCATCTAACGTCCAATATGTCTTCTCACAGGAGAGAGGTATTTGAACCACCGGTGCTGCAAGAATGTCGGGTGGTGTACAAACATACCGATGAATATGTCCCTGATTTCACATTCATCCTACATCAAGATGAGCATCTTCGATGGCGGGACATGGAGGGTAGCATTGTGCTACCACTTGACCGAGAAGCTCCTGCAATGCTATATCACAATCTAGATAGATTGGGCATCCAGGACTAGGTAGCGGAGTATGTCATGGAGGACCATGACTATCGGGACTATTGTCCTATGGAGGCTCAACGGACAAGAGATCAACAACACGCCAAGAGATATGAACAACAGAAGGGGAAACATTTCAGTAACCCCTATTCTCACAAGGGCCATAAGATGATGGGGATCCAATATTTCATGATACCCATTTGACCGAACTTCACTTGGGGCCGTAGATCCTCCAGTCAATAATTCAGAACAAACCTCCAAGTGATCACGATCCTTAAGGGGATGGCAGGTCACATAGCAAAGCTGGAGGAGATGATCGTGGCCACCACCAAGGTAGATGGGGAGATCAGTGCCAGAGCGGTGGCGATGCCTCTCCTTCTTCTCTATCCTCCCCCTCTCTTGCGCCCTCATCCAGCTTAGGCTCTGAGTGTAACAGGGGAAGGCTGGAGAGAAAGGATGGTGCTAAACAAGTTCAAAGGGGGCAACGTGAGGAAGCATGCAACCAATCATGTGGCCCTCGTTAGCATGAAAGAAGGGGTAGCCAGAATTGTCATAGACGTCATAGTCCCCTAACAGGACTATGATTCAGATGAGCCATTGTTAGCTACTCAGAGCATGCTCCAAATTGCAAAGGTAGTTCACATTCCAAGTAGGCACATGAAGGATAGTTAGATCAAGCGTGTCGACATGAATAACATCCCCAGATTTGAAGGGGGATACGATTGTGATCCACAAACCCACCTGTAGGCATTCCATGATGCCTGCACCCTGCAAAACATTGATAACAATTGGCAACAGTTGAAGCTGTTCCCTCGCATACTCATCAAAGAAGCTGAATTTGGTACTTGTTCTTGGAGCTAGAATCAATCTGAAGATGGAGTACAATGCTTGAAATATTTAATGACAAATATCAAATGTACTCTAGAGTGGCAAATTTGAGATAGTAGATCCAAGGCTGGAAACAAGAAAATCATGAACCCTTGGATGCCACCATGAGCAGGTATTACTCACTGTTGCATCGGTGACTTGGTCATGGTTACTCTCAGCGAGCACAACTTCACCACATTATTGATGGGCTCCGTTTTGAAATGTGAAAGAACCTTGGTGTGTATGCCAAGGGACGATTGTCAGAGCTAGGGGCCCATCAGTTGCAGTGCCTAATTGATCTAGTGGCCAAAGAGGAAGGAGAACTTTGAAAAAAGGATAGTGGAGAAGAATTCAACTGAGACCCTTCCCTTAGAAAAAGGGAGGTTCGATTTTGTGATGAGGAGGATGAGTCACCATTGGAAGTAGCAGTGAATCAGAAGACTTTTTTGTTACAAAAGTTTGCATTTGAAATATTGACAAAGGTGAATAAAATATGGGACTCTTTGGATGAGAAATTCTAAAGTGTATTGAAAATCACAAAAGAGTCCAAAGAATAGGGTAGTGACTGTGATTGGCGTAGGAAGAAGGGACATGAACGTACCCAACATAAGGGTAAGGGAAAAGTTGCTGTAGCAGAACAGGTTGCAAACTCTGACATCGAAGAGGACAATGAATGTGGCATATGCCAATATGAACATGCTAAGGGATGTTGTCCTGTGATGTCCCACCTTCAAGAGTCTGGGGTTTATGCCTTGAACCCTCATTTGGTGCAGCGGTAGACACCTCGAAGGTTGCCTTATCCACAAGGCAATCCCAGGCGATTCCACCAGTAGTAGCAAGGATACTATCCAAGTGGAACGCTCCCGCAACCGTATGAATATTTCCAATAGTGGCAGCAACCAAAAGCGTGGGGGATGCCACCTCCAAGGCAGTAGTACCCTTACAAGTAGCCAGATCCTTATGGGTACTATGTTCAGCAACCGGTCTCTCCAAGAGACTCTTTCAATCATGCGGCCTTTCCCAGTTACTACCACCCCCCTGAATATTTTAGACATCCATCTCCATCACCCAAGGGGACAAACTCACATCTCTTCTACCCTCCGTCACCTTCTTCTACCACTCCTCCACACCATCCCTCTCAGTTGCCACCTGCTCCATCCATGAAGGGAGAAATACCATCATAGCCACAACAACAAAATGATACGAGGGTTGTTAACTTACAACTGGCACCTTGGCTGAGTGGGCCAGAATCCAAGCCACGCAAACGTCCTTTCTTCTGGCCCAATAATCTGAACACATCGTCACCTATGCCTGTGGCTAGTGCCTTCGAACCTACCAATGCCTCTACCATCATACCGCCTGAGCATTCCTCTGCTCCACTGCACTCCAACATCCAGACAATCATGGTTACACACGTTATGACCGACTAGATCAAACTAGGTTCTCTTCCCTGAAAATTAACAGATTTGGGAAGCCCTTTCATATATCTTCAGGTGGTTGGGAAAGAGCTGTGAAAAGCTTTTCTAGACTAAGGGTTAGGGGTCAATTTAATCTCTCATGACATGTACAAGAATTGGAACNGGACTCAGGGTTAGGGGTCAATTTAATCTCTCATGACATGTACAAGAATTGGAACTTGCCCCCGCTAAAGAAGAGCAACATTCGGCTCGAGTTAGTAGACCAATCCATCATCGTTCCCTTGGGTTTGGTGGAGGACATTGTGACCACCGTTTGTGGGTGGTCCTACCCTACTGATTTCCTGGTCATCTGTGTAGAGAACTGTAAGGGGAACTTCCCAATCATCATGGGAAGAGCCTGGCTAAGCACTGTGGATGCACAATTAGGACTCCGAGATCTATCCTTGGAAATTTTAAAGGAAAATCCTTTCGGGAAGATCGAGAAGAAAAGAGTTCCATGCATTGCGTACAGTGACTCAGGGTGCAACTATGTGTAGCAGTTGTGGTCCACTAAGTGGACATCCATTCAAGCATGTAGTCGGTGTACCGAGGAATCACCATTTCAACAGTGCCTGTACGCAGCAGCCACTAACCAAGAGGGCACCCAGTGGCTGACAACTGATCCTACTGGTAGCACATTATGCATGGAACCGTCTAAGGGGCTAGTGCAAGCCTATATTGACAGCACAGATGGGATGGAGGAGATTCATCAAAAAATGTTCACTGTTGATGGCCAAGATGACTGGGGAAAGCTAGAAATCCATGAGAGCTTCAAGCAAGAGCCCCTTGAGCTAAAATCTCTATCGGCTTACTTAGAGTATGCATTCTTGCAAAATGGAAAGCTAGTAATTATCAATGCTGCCCTTGCCCCTGAATAGAAAAATAAATTATTGGGGATGATAAATAAATGGGTTGCTGCATTCGCATGGTCCTATCCTAAGTTGACTGGAGTTGATCCTAGGATCTGCCAGTACCGGATCTACCTTGACCCTTCCATGAAGCCACGATGACAGCCACAAAGATGGTTGAACCCTAAATTGAAGTAGGTTGTAAAGGATGAAATTGAACAACTGCTTAAGGCAGGATTCATCTATTCTGTCACTGATAGTGAATGGTTTAGCCCACTCGTTATCGTACCCAAGAAAGGTGGTAAGTGGAGGGTCTGTATTGATTTTTGGTTGCTCAACATGGTAACTTTCAAGGACCACTTCCCACTCCCATTTGTGGACCAGGTGTTGGACACAATCATAGAACACTGATATTACGGCTTTTTGGATGGTTATAGTGGTTATAACCAAATCCAAATAGCATCAGAGTACCAGGCCAAAACTACTTTCACAAGTCCATGGGGGACTTTTGCATATAAGAAAATGCCCTTTGGCCTATGCAATGTGCCTGCGATGTTCCAACGCATTGTCCTAAGCATCTTCCAGCAACAAATCGACAATGGTGTGGAAGTCTTCATGGACGACCTCTCCACCTATGGTGCCACATTTGAGCAAGCCTTGGACCGCCTAGAGCAAGTTATAAAAAGGTTTGTAGACACCAATCTGTGGCTCAATTGGCAAAAGAGCCATCTAATGGTCCAAGAGGGCATTGTGCTGGAGCATCGCATCTCATCAATAGGGATCAGTGTAGACCTTGAAAAGATTAGGGTCATCTAAGGAATTACCTACCAACCAAGTACTATCAAAGATGTGTGGTCATTCCTTGGACACACTGGTTACTACTGGCGTTTTATTGAGCGCTTCTCGAAGATCGCCCGGCTGTTGGTAGAGCTTACAAAGAAGGACGCTCCATTCATCTGGACCAAGGAATGCGAGTCTGCATTCCAAGAGCTGAAAGAGAAACTCATAGAAGCTCTAGTTCTATGGGCACCTAATTGATCCAGACCCTTTCACATTATGACGAATGCCTCCAACTATGCCTTGGAAGCTGTGCTTACATAGTGTGATGATAAAAACATTCGTATTATATCCACTGTGCAAGCCGTAGCATTGTGGGTGCTCAACTAAACTATACCACAATCGAGAAGGAATTGATGGCGGTGGTGTTCGCCTTGGACAAATTTCGGCACTATGTGCTCGGATACGAGGTGTTTGTGCACACATAGCATAATGCTATTCAGTTCCTGATGAACAAACCAATGGTGAGCCCCCGCATAATCTGGTGGCTGGTGATTCTTCAAGAGTTTGATCTTACCATGGTAGACAGAAAGGAGACTGAGAATGTGGTCGCTGACCACTTGTCTCGGTTACACTGGGATGACGCAAAAGAGGAGGAGCCTTTATCTAACTAATTTCCCGATGAACTCCTCTTCATAGGTGTCGTTGATCCTCAAGCACCCAAGGAATCTTCTTGGTTCAACCGCATCCTCACCTACCTTACAACCCAGGAGCTGCCAAAACAGTGGAACCATCGGCAAAAACAATAGTTTCTCCATAAGGCCAAGCATTTCATGAAAATCAACGACCACCTCTACAAGGTGTGCACAGATGGCTTGGTTCAATGGTATGTCCCTGATGTTGATACACTGCGCGTCCTCCAAGATGCTCATGAGGGCCCTTGTGGGGGCCACTATGCTGGACATAGAACAACCATTAAAATCTTGCTTGCAGGGTATTATTGGCCTACACCTTTTAGGGATGCACAATGGTTCGCCTGCTCCTTGAACCATGCTAAAGAGATGGTGGGATGACAGCATGGTTGGAGGAACCTCAACAGTGGATTCAGCCACTAGAGCCCTTCAACATCTGGGGTATTTACTTCATGGGGCCCATCACCCCCTTGTCAAATGGAAAGACATACATCATCGTGGCGGTGGACTACTATACAAAGTGGGAAGAAGCAGTAGCCGTCGTCAACTGTTCTTCCAACATTGCCGCACGATTTGTCCAACAACAAATTGTTACCAGGTTTGGAGTGCCTTGTGCACTCATTTCTGACAATGGGACTCACTTCACAGGTGTCACTTTTTGAAAAATCATGCAATGCTTAGGGGTAACACAAAAATTCACAACACCCTATCACCCCCAAGCCAACGGGCAAGCTGAAGTCACCAATAGGGAAATCACCATGATCCTTACCCGAACCATTAGCAAATATAGGAGGGATTGGAGTCCCAAGCTCAACGATGCCCTATGGGCCTATCGCTCCACTTGGAAACTTCCTGTAGGGTACTCTCCCTATGAGTTAGGGTACAGAAAGTTGCCAACACTTCCAATCCAAGCAAAAATCTGGACACTATCCACCACCTGTGACCTTGGTCTTGACCTAGCGCTAGCACAATGAGAATAATTAATCAATTTAAGTGTGCTAGATGAGAATCGATTAGTGGCCCTATTTTCCAATGAAACCCACAAGGCCTATAATAAGAAATGACATGATCTTAGGATTCAGAAGGTCACATTTCAATGTGGAGACAAGGTATTGTATTGGAACCCCTCACATATATCCCAACCGAAAAAGTTTCAAACACTATGGGAGGGACCTTATATTGTCTCCAAAATTTTCCCATCTGGGGTCTTGCTCACCCACAAACTTGGGGATTCCACCAGAACATAGTTGGTCAACCACCAACAACTAAAACCTTTTTGTGAGCTCCACACAACCAATGCCACTACCTTATCATTAGCTGGTCGTCCACGCTCCATCTTTCGCGTCTCCTCCTTTTCACCTAGTCGTGGGGGAGACCCTCATCCCTGCTGATCCATTTCACTGCACCCCTCACAATTTTATCATTTTTTGTTTTACACTTTTTTTGTTTTCCACTTTTTGTTTTCCATTTTTTGTTTTATACTATTTTGTTTTACACTTTTTTGTTTT
Source organism: Gnetum montanum (assembly GCA_015680685.1). NCBI lineage: Eukaryota > Viridiplantae > Streptophyta > Gnetopsida > Gnetales > Gnetaceae > Gnetum > Gnetum montanum. The sequence continues at coordinate 32,073 of MNCI01015428.1, forward strand.
CCTTTTTTCGTGTTTTTTGTTTACATTTTGTCATCATATTTTTTGGTGCAATCGATTTTCGTTATGATGGGTACTGTAATAATCTTCCTCGTTATCTGGTTCCTACCATTGCATGGTTGTCTTTGGATTTTACGTCATTTTCACTTCATAAACTAGGCAGTGAGTCCACGTCATCTGCCCATTCATCATTCCATGGTTTTCCTTTTGTCGCGAACATGCAACCCTTCCACTTAAAAACATTTTAATCAATGTGTGACTTGTGTAGTTCCTTGACTAAGGGATGATCCATTGGTTTGAATTAGCTGTGACTTCAAGGGGAATGGTTTATTTGTTATTCTATTCTGTTCCCTGGGTTGTTGGTGTGTCCTTATGGATTTTGTACCACTCCAAGTCTCTCTCCACGGAAGTTTTTGGGCAGTTCAACCTTGCATGGTGTGGTCCTCACTGAAAAAAATTCAAAAGAAAAAGAAAACAAAAAACAAAAAACAAACAAAAACAAAAAAAAATAAATTGAGGATTCAAAGCACACCCCTTGGTCGGATGCATGCACACATGCATGGGTCTTCGCATGGTGTGGTTTCCCCGCATAAAAGAAAAAAAAACAAACAAATTGTGATGAGAATTCAAAGTACACCCATTAGACCACCTCTCATGAGCCACATGCACTAGTTATGGGACTTCCTTGGTTCCCTCTAACTTTGTCCCATTTCACTTCCTTCTTCTCACGTTTCTTGGAGTGATGGATTTTTGTGGGGTCATTCTTGTTTCTTTGGGGATGGTCGGGCCTTTGTCTATCACTGTGAGGTCACTGATTGCAGATGGTTTTGGGTTTGACCTTAGGAAAGGTTTTTCTGGGTCACTTAACCATGCTCGCACACGGGGTCTCATGTGGTTGACACTTGAAATTTCCATTCTCTCCTCTTCCTCTATTCTCTCTTCTCTCCATACTCACCTCACTATCCTTTTATGTTTTGTGTATTTGTTGTGTTTTCTATAGGTCTCTCATGCCTTGGTAGGTTCTCTTGGTTTGGAGTCTTCACGGGTCAACACCAATTATTAGAGCCCAGACCCATGGACCCTGGTGCTGAGGGTATGTAGGGGCTACAAAGGCTGTTGCCTGCTATGGGGAGGATCCACCTGCCTATTCTTGGTTCCTCATGTTAAGCTTCCAATCCTTTAGATTTCTTGGTTGATTGTTTTCAATGCCCCATCGTTCGATTTCATCCTTGCATGAGTTCTTTTTGACCCTTGTTCTCCAATTTTGTCTCTTTTTTGCGCTCAATTCCCTTCCTCTTGTCCTCTGCCATGACTGGGCCTTTCTTGCACTTTAATCCCCTCAATTTGGATTTTCAAATTCTTCATTTCAGGTGTTTTATGGGTTGGTCAATGCTGGTCCATGGGTGAACAGTGCTGCGTATACGAGGTCTCATATATGCAGCGCCTGTGTATACGCAGCCCCGTCGACACAGCACCCAACCCCTATATATACCCCAACACACTTTACATTTTTCATCATTTGGAGTCCAAATTGAGGGGAGTTGTTGCCATTTTCTTTGCCTAACCCTTCCCAATGCACCTACATTCCATCACGTGTCTGCATCAACCTGTCCTTGCCCTTTTTACGCAACCGGAGGTATGCTCTCAGTTGTGGGGGAGGGGGGGTGGTGCCTTTGTGTAATTAATTAATTAATTAATTAGTTGTTAATTACAAAAACCTTTGACCCTAACCCCTAACTTAACACTCCAGGAGACTTAACGGTGTGTCTGTGCCATTAACATAACTTGGTCAAACTAAAAAAGTATATATGGACCATCTTAAGTTACTTATGAATGGTTTAACGAATGGTTATGTGTGATTTCAGATGGCACCCAAACCAAGGCATCCAAGGGACGAAGGACCATCACAACCAAGGGACAAGTGCCCACGTATGGGAAGGGGATGAGGTGTGCAACCGCTAGAGTATGCGGAGGGCTCTCATGCAACTGGGCCCTTCCATGAATGACCTGACGTGGAATCTGTTCACCAAATTCTCGAAGAGGAGATTCCTGGCATGCAATCGCTATGGGATGAGACTCCTGGGATAACACCATAGCTTGAGGTCACCTTGACCCAAGCCTACCTTGATGTTATCATGCCACATGAGGTGCAACGGACGGTCCTCTAAGAGTTAAATTTTGGACCATTCTTCGAGAATGCACCATAAGACATGAGGCTCCAATTGCAGAACTCTTCGATGTGGCCAATCATCACAACCAGTGGTGAGTGATACTTAGGAGAAAATTATCTCTTCTGGATGAATCAGCAGCCAGGGTTAAGAGTAAGAATTAAAGACATTTATGTCTCTTACTCTTCAGAAGCAATAGCGAAAGCTCTGGGGTTGCCTGAAACTGGGGCAGATGTGGTGGAAATTCTAAAATAGGCCGATCTAGAGGTAAAGGTGCAATGGACCAGACAATGCTACGGGGTAGAGCGCAAGGAATTCGGCTCCTTGACCACGGTAGAGAGAGTATACTCAAAGATTGCATCTTACCATCTAAATCCAACAGTAAGACCCAACAAAATCACTGCCTTCTTCGCTTGTGCGTGTGTTGCCTTGAGTGGGAAATTTCCCATGAGTCTTCCACAGCTATTATTTTTGGAGATTGAAAAGAGGTTTGCTGAGAATGAACATGGAAGATGAGCTCTACTCTTTACTTGCCTAATCCTAAAGTTGTGCAAATGGGTAGGGATAGCACGATATTCTAACGACATAATCCGACATGCCCCAATTGCCTCATGGCGAGAGATGATGAAAGACAAAACTCCTACCGCCACACAGATAGAGGAAGAGTAGCAACCGCCTCCACCACCTAAAGAAACAACACAGTCGGGCTCACAAACAATAGCAGAATACATTAGCGAGATTTGAGAAATGCTCTCAAGTTAGCGAGAGCAATCCAGCAAAACTAGTGGAGGAGAAGATCCTTCGGTCTATCACCCTGCCATGAGCCACCTAGGGCAAGTGGCTTAATCAGTCAGCTTGCTTGAAAGGGTAGGGTCGATATTTTCTACCGCCCGAGCACCCATTCCAACTAGAAAAGATCCAACCATTCGAGATGTATTACCTACAATCTAGTAGTTATTCCATGAAATCTCAGGGAATGCTGCTACCTTCTTGGTATGCTTGAAAGATGGTGAGGGAGTGACGGTCCTGGTGATGCAGCACCAGGGACAAGAAGTTGTGGCCGAAGTGGTTGCTGATACAATTGCTACGGTTCTCAATGCACTAACAACACCTGTACCAAACATCCATGGACTACAAGATGTACAAGTATTTGCCAGAACTTCACGTAGCAAGATTGATGCAGCCCAACATGAAGAATTTTTGGACCAACTGGTAGAAATCAGGCAACTGCTTCCAGATGTCTTCGATCTTTCGGACAACATCACTATGACCCAGTCGGAGCTACTCTCGACAAGGGGCAAGAGCCTTGTTTTGGAAGGGCAACTAGAAGCTGCTCAAGCTACTTATCAACGCTTGGCAATGGAGGTAGCCCAATTAAGAGCCTAGCTTACTGATCTAGCCATCCTCAACTGCAAAATCACCAGAGATGAAGCTTTTCAACAGCTTCAGCTTAAACTTCAGGTTGTTGAGGATGTAAGGGAGACGACAATCCTAGACAAGTCCATAGCAAATGCCCGAGCATATCACTTAGAGAAGAACTTGACGGAGGTTCACCAGGAGAATGTGTAGCTAACCGCANCAATGGAGGAGGTTCAGGCATTGCGATAGAAGTTTGTAATCGAAGTTGCCACTTGGAAGAATGAGGTCCTAAAATTTGAAAGAGTCAAAAATCATTACAGGGACCAAGTGGGATTGTAGAAGGAGGTGAACGAGAAGCACATTCAAGTTGCTAAAGCCCAAATGAACCAAGCACTCCAGCAACTCCGAGAAGGAAGCAATGTATGGCCATCCATCTTCGATGAATTGAAGGCCTACAATAAAGCAGAAATCTGCCTAAAGGAGCTACAAATTAAAGAAATGACAGAATACATGGAGTTGGCCAACATTTGGTATGCAAACCTGGCTATGCTCACAGTCGGGAGACCGTGGTCAGAGTTAGAAAAACAAGTGGCCACCTCATATTCCCTATACGAGGGTGAGTTCCAGGTGCACAAGGCAACAAAATAGAAGTTGGCAACAGCAAACGCAGAACTCAAGGTCCTCTGCATAAGCTTTGAGGGCCAACGTACCATCATGGAGGACCTGGCCCAAAGAATGAGTGACTACCAGCAACTATAGGCATCAATTTGAGCATTCGATATCGAACGTAAATAGTTCGTAGCCTGGTTTGTCTATTTAAAAGAACTCATTCCAGTGTTGCCTTGCCCTTGGGAAATTCTAGTTCCAGAACACATTGGTGAAGTTGCCTAGACCATGAATGACCCCAGAAGGAAAGAAGAGAAAATGAGGGCTCTCTTGGAGGCTTTCTGGCTATCTTCAAAAGTTACAGCTGTCACAAGGTTATCGACATTCATGCTGCCACCAACGCATGGGCTAGAGGCTGGAGAAGGTCCATCAGAACCACCGCCCCCAGGGATGGTGTGATCTCCTCCAGCAATTTGGTGCATCATCCTACATAGTAGAGGCTCCAGGACCAACGAGGTGTTCAATTTTATCTTTGAACACCGTCATTTTTGTAATTTGTCCTCCTTTGTAGCTTAGGCACTTGGTAAATTCATGTTGTATCATGTGTGTGTCATGTATGTGTTTAAGTTATGTGTGTTGTAAATAAGAATTCATACCTTCCAAATTGTAAATTAACTCGAGGATGAGTTTTTGCTGAGTTGTGGGGGTATGATGAAGTGTCATAAGTCAATGTGTCGACTGGGCCTCGTATATGGGGCCACGTATACGCGGCCGCGTCAACGTGGGCCCATTGACGTAGCCTCCCTATGTCGACATGGCCCCGTTTATGTAGCCACCCTTCCTGGCCTATAAATATGAGGGCCTTCCACCTCATTTAGGCATCTTTTTGAGTAGTTGTAGTGAAGCTCTTGCAATTTGCTCTTGCAAGAGATAGGATATTTTCCAAGTGCTTGCAGCAGGTGTAAGAAAAGTGATCGGATCTTTATTCAAGCATTGATGTATTTGAGCCCATTGGCATGATGGCAATAAAGATGAATTGTTCAAGCATACCTTGCAGCATTTGGACTTAGTTATTTCATGCATTTAATAGTTTAATATGTTTATGCTTTATTAATTACTTGTTGATGCTTTATTAGTTACTTGTTGATTATCTATGTTTTCATTATTATAATTTCAATTGTTATTGTTCATTCGTAGTTCTTTAAAGACATAAGTATGACCATCTCGAACGTAATCCAAACACTTGGTAAGCCCAGTGACACTTAATGTCTGGTAACCCAGTAGTGTTAGGAAATGCTCAGAGCGTGCTCAAAAGATGGGACCGGATACTTATGCTAGGAGTAGTTAGAATATTAACTAGGATAATTAGAGATTAGATATTAGTTTATTTCTTACTTTTCATACCTCCATTAGTCGCCAAAAAGATAATTAAAAAGATATAAAAAGCATTAGCCTTAGTCTCACTTAACCATCGTAAACAGAACCTCACAAGTGAGATTAGGATGACAACGACCGTTCTAACCCAGGGTTTCACTAGTTAGAAGTTTGGTGTATGTTAAGTACTTACAATTTGCGGATTTTGACTGAGTTGCACATGAACGCTCATGATTCGTATGGTTGGGCGTAGGGGTACCTAGCCGCTCATCATGGGGATACCTTGTTAAGTTTTCATCCTTACAATTAATCCTAAAAAACCTTCCCTCTAAGGTAGGAAAAAGATCAAGCTTTATCCTCATTCAAGGGCACCCTAATGAGTTTTCACTTCTTACTAAAGGATTTCTTGTAAAGAGAAGAAGAAAACTCTCTCTAAAGATGAAAGAATACATCAATTAGAAATAAAGAACAAATAGCAACAAAAGCTAAAAGCTTTCTACCCTTAAGCCTCCAAAACAAAAAGAAATTTCTAAATGACATAAAGAATAAAGAGATGAAAGCAACTTTAAGTGTGAAATAAAAATCTTTGAAGTTGAAGAGTATTACCAAATAAAACTTCCTCCAACATTATCTTAAAACCATGTAAATACAAGTTGCACTAAGATAAAGTATTTTGAGAAAGTAGACAAATAAAAAAGCAATGGATGAATGAGTCTTTTATTTTGCAAATGTTGATTATTATGCCATGTATAAATTGTTTTATGCTACTTTGAATAATTTTTTTTAAAAAAAGTTGTTTGGGTTAGTAACTTTTTTAATTATTAAAAGTTTTTTATCATGTAATGTTTTTCTTAAAATAAATTATTTTCTAGTGTTCGAGGTTTGTGATGAGTTTAACATAGTCATGTTGAGTTTAACTCCTAGTTGAGTTTGTTAGAAGAGCTACCTTATTATGAAAAAAAAGGCATGTGTAAGGTTTTTTCAAAAATAATGGAAAAAGTTATTATATTTCTCAAGTTTTATTATGGTTTTAGTTTTTTCATACTAAATCTTATAATTTTTTTATTTTCACAATTCAATTTCTTAATTTCTCATCTTATTTGCTATGCTTATTCTAATGGTAAATAGGAAATACAATGTCATGAACATCCAAATAATCAATATATGATTAGTATAGTTATTATGTTATTTAAAAAAGAGATATCATAATTGAATAATTAATAAATGCTACAGTGCTAGCACATGCATATTTAATGTGAGCAGGTATACATCGTTATACATGGTGAAGTGTTTTTTAATAGCAATAGTGACCCATAACCTCTCTTTTATGATTCTAAGTGTAAACCACTATTCTACTTACCTCCATGAAGATTTTTTTTAATTACTTAAACATGTGTTCTTGAAGGGTGGGTGGGTTGTTGGAACTGGAAATAAGCAAAACATAGGTACACCCCAAGATATATAGTCCAATTAAAACTTTATATAAGTTAGCATTGCCCACTAAAATCAAACCCATGAACTAGAGCTTCCAAATAAGTATCTTACCAGTAGGCTAACACCTCATTGTTTAAACATGTATTCTTGGGGGATTGTTGGAACTTAAAATAAGTGACACATAGGTACACCCCAGGATATATAGTCCAATTATAACTATATATACACCACTACCCACCAAAATCAAACCCATGACTTGGAGCTTCCAAATATGTAAAACATATGTTTTTGGTTTCTACTAATACTTGCTAGGGGGCCAGGCCTAGGGACATATTAGCATGGTTGATAATAGTTATTGGATATGAATGTATTTATGCTGTGGCATTAATGAGCTCCTAGTGAAGTTTATATGCTCCCAAGAAAGCCTAGTGGTTAGACATATAGCCAAATTAGTTATATAAATTAACATTGCTTGCTAGAATCAAACTCATAACTTGGAGCTTTCAAATCAAGAGTCTTACTAGTAGGCTAATACATATAGTCAATTATTTTAGGTTTCAATACACCTCCCCCCTATTCCCACCACCACCTCTCAAGTTAGAATACATAGGTTTGAGCTTGAGCATAGCTACTTGAAGAGCTTAGGCTTTTGTTTATTCATTGACCCTCTCAAGATGCTACTTGGTAAGGATAATGATGGAATAGGCATCCCCAAAATTATTGGGTTTAGACATTTTTTTTGTTGATTTTATGTACTCTAATTTTTTATAAATATTATGATTCATTTTTGGGGTCTAACACCATCACCACCTCATTATGGGTTTAACTTTAGTGAGTAATGTTGAGTTAAAAAATTCGAATATGACTATATGTATTTGGGGTTGGGGAGAAGGATGTTGGACCTCAACGAAAAGAATAATAATATAAAAAAGATTTAGAATGCATCATATTATAAAAGAGAGAGTATAAAGAAAAAGTCCATCAGTTTTGGGAATTTCTTTTTAGGTTTTCATCCTTATAACCAATTTTGAAAAACCTCCCCTCTACGATAGGAAAAGGATCAAGCCTTTCCCTTATTTAGAAGTGCCTTTATGGGTTTTCACTTCTTACTAAAGGATTTCTTGTAAATAGAAGGAGAA